>JBAHVR010000426.1:32500-125000 GCA_036898135.1 Oncomelania hupensis | reverse complement strand
GGACAAAAGTACCTGAGGTATCAAGGTGTCTAGAAACAGAATCAAGTAAGGTCAAGGTTGCGTCCTCTACCCCGCGTTTTGCCTTGTATTGTAAGCAAACTGCAGAGGGTCCATGCGATTTGCCACTGAGGTAGTCAGCTGACTACAGAGCAGTTTTTCCATGCATTTACAAACCACAGAGGTCAAGGCGACAGGCCTAAAATCATTCATTTCTCTGGCATTTGGCTTTTTGGCAACTGGTATTACAGCAGAGGTGCGCCATGATCTTGGGACAAAATGATAATTCATTAAAAGTTTAAAAAGGCGAGTAAAAACACAAGATAACCATTCATCTTTCACTTTTGATTGGAGAATGGTTAGAACAGGCATTTCTAAAGGCGACAACAGAACGAAAGAGAACATGGAGTAAAATTTTAATAAACAATTAAATTGTGATTTCTCCGTCACAAGCAAATCTGCTTCAAGAAATGTCATGCCATTTTAACAAATATCTGACATTTCATTACCTAAACATATCGTTGAAAGTAGTGTACAAAATGCGGAATCGGATTGCCAAAAATTTAGCCCATAATAATACTTTCAGAGCACCAGGGAATTAAATCAACCATAACCATTCCGAGCAGCAGTCAGGCTACAACTGGTTGATCAACAATAAAACCTTTTAGGAATTTTGGACAACCGCTGAGTGAGCCAGCATCAACAACCATCGCGTCATTGCCTCTCTTCAACTCAAACCTGCTTTCAACCAGTCATCACGCCTGTGCTTATAAATAATTAACTGTGCCAAAGTCTGGCCACTGCGATTCAGTCCAACTTTACCACCAGTGAAACTAAAAATAATGTATCAATCTTCATGTTCTCAACTACAAGGCACCTAATCAACTACGAAAATTAACTGTACAACTTTGAACTATAAGGAGTTCCTAATGCTTGACTCCCACAGATCTGAAAAAACAATTTATGCCACTCCCCCCTCTCTTTTTCCTCAACCCCTTTACATGCACAACAATTACTCATCACAACAAGCAAACAAGTTATTATTTTGTTGCAGCTGCTAGTCTGGGAGCTTCTGGTTACTTGATGTATAAAAATTACAAAGGTAACAAGGAAAAACAGAAGCCACTAAAAACATATTGAAGAAGAAACCGTTGAATCACCTCCATTATCAAAAACAAAGCCATCAGCAGATGTATTTTCAATGCAGTAATAATTTTTAAAATTAATTTTTAATATATAAAAACGAGTGTGCCAGATGAACAGACCATTGTGAATCTCGACTACTGACAACAACATACTCAATGATCGCACAATCTTTGTTTAAAATTAAGCCCCATGACTAGGGAAAATGGATCTCTCAGACATTGGTAAGCTTGTTGGAATTTTAACATTATCTATGCTAACAAAAGATTACCCCATTAAGCAAAACTTACTTCCACCAGACCTCCACATTTAATCTTTGACCTAATATTCTGTTCAATGAAAACCTGGCTTATAGATTACCTTGTAAAAAAAAGAGTAATGTTATCAGTAAATAATTTTGTTATGTTTCAAATATAACATATAAAATTCCCTAAATCAGTGCAAATTACCTGGTAATATAAAAAAAACAAAAATATCTGTAATAAAAAAAGCTTTTTTTTAATTAGATGAGAAAAGTGAAAACTAGATTTATTTTGAGAAATAAGGGGCCTAATTCAAGACAGGATTTAAGCCGCTTTAAAATAGCCTATATTTTAAAAGAAATAGGGTAAGGGATAGGGAGAGTGAGAAGAGTTTGTTCAAGTTCTCAAAAAGCACATATTTTAAGAGAAAAGAGAGGTGGGCATGCAAAGAAGATGGGGGTTCAACTGTCAAAATCTCCATCTTTATAATAATAATAATAATAATAATAATAATAATAATAATAATAATAATAAGTATTATTATTACTTTAAAAAAATATTATTATTCTCGTTTTTGTAATATATAGCGCTTTTCCAGTTTAAGAGCTGCTCAAAGTGTTATTCCATTTAACTTTAGCCTCCCGAGGGGTTCATTTGTTGCTGTTACACATTATCAATGGTCAATTCAGCCCCCAATGCTTGAATCTTGATATTTGTAACTCAAATTCGTTTATCCACACTGTTTGTTCACTTAGAAACAATGCAGGAGTGGTAAACAATTTTCCAACTTTATTCAGCAAACACCAACCAACTGCAAAACAAGATTGACCGCTTTTTCTGAAAATCGCTACTCGCGAGCAGACAGTACATGACTTCAGTAACCTCTCTGTAACCTGTTAAACTTAGAACATTTCCAGAATAACGCAATAACGCCCAATCAAAATAAAACTCGTCACCGGAACTACGCACTGTCTTACGTCACAGAATGTTTACGAATTTACCCCAGTCGACTAGCTATCGCCAGAAAGACCTGGAATATTCGATCGATAATGAACAAGTAATTCCAGAAAATTCCCAAGGCTGATACAACAATATCGACCGAAGAAAATTATCCACAATATACCAAGCTTATTCTAGCAACAGCGCAGAATCAAATCAAAGGTAAATACTCGCTATTATTGCATGCTTTGCAAGACAAAACGTTCGGAACCATCGTGCGCGTCTCAAGCGTAACAGTTGCCTTAAGCCGCATCTTCTGATGCCTCTTGACGTCTGAGCAACAGTTGTGTGGAGAAGGGACCTACTGTATATATTTATATTATATTTTATCCTTCTTATATGGCGTTGTGCCAGCTCAAGAGCTGCTCAAGGCGCTGGCCGATACAGGATGTAACTCAAGCCGCACCGAGGCGCCAACTTGTTGCGTTAGACACATCGTCTGACACGCCAGACAACTGAGCACCGGCTGGAATACTTGGTGGCGGGGAAGAAGGGGCCGAGTGCCTGCTGGGTGTAGTTGTGTAGCTGACTCTCACCCACATGGGACACGAGCGTCAGGGTCTTTTGAAGTCGATAAAATGCGTGCGTGAACAGACTAGGCTATAGGCCCTACTCTCAAGCAATGAATGTTAATATTTCTATATTATGTGTTATGTATTTATTTAATTATTTATGTATTTATTTATGTATTTATTTATTTATTTATTATTATTATTATTATTATTATTATTATTATTATTATTATTATTATTATTATCATCATCATCATCCTTATTATTATTATTATTATTATTATTATTATTATTATTATTATTATTATTATTATTATTGTTGTTGTTGTTGTTGCTATTATTATCATCCTCATCTGTATTATTATTATTATTATTATTATTATTATTATTATTATTATTATTATTATTATTATTATTATTATTATTATTCTTGTTATTATAATTGTTGTTATTATTATTATTATTATTATTATTATTATTATTATTATTATTATTATTATTATTATTATTATTATTATTATTATTATTTATTACCAAAATTATATATTTTATTTTCAGAGTTATGACGGAGAGCTGTTCAGAGTGCTACGGGAGTACGACGCCATTGCAACTGGGACCTCACCTTCAGCTAGCCTCAACAGCGACAGCGTCAACACGCCCATACACTATAGCCCCGTCTGTACCCGCCCACACTTACAAACCCGCCCGTCTGCCCCGCCTGCCCTCTCAGCCACACCTACAGCGCCTCCTAGGCTCTCTCTGCTGTCCCCGCCCGCTTATACAGAGTTGTGGGCTGAGAGTTCTGCTGGAACTCGGTACGGAAGTCTTGAAGATCCATGGCGCCCCTTGTGTCTCGCCAGTGCCAGTCAGTATTAATGGACGGGGAGGTAACCTTGGCAACGTTTGACCCTAGTGTTGCTGCAAAATGTATTGGTATACATACGACATTACTACGGCGAAGTCGACCACAGTATTGAGCTGACATTGGGATGGGAGATAACCCGGAATCCCGTTAGCTCAATTTTCGGCCAAGGCGGCATTTGCTGCTGAGACACTAAATCATGAAAGAAAAACAAACATGTAAATTTGAAGTCATACATCCAGACAATGCTGAGAAAATAATACTAATAAAAAAAGAATGTTGATTTAAGTCTTTGTAAACTATTGCAATGCAACAAAAATAAATTATATAAGAAATGTATTCTTTATTTGAACAAACAAAAAAAAAAGCAGTATGCTAAGATGCTAACATTTTATCGAATTGTTCAAAACTGTTGTTAAAAATTAAGCTACACAATTAAGACTGAATGCATGGAATGCTAAACAGTCCACATATATTATTATTGTTATTATTATTATTATTATTATTATTATTATTATTATTATTATTATTATTATTATTATTACAAAAATATATTAGTAGACCTATCCTATCATATCCTATCATATCTCGTAACTCGAAGGTCGTTGGGACACCACAGAGAATTGTCTCCAACCTCCGTTTTGCGGATGACATTGATGGATTGGCTGGAGAGGAACTAGAACTTGAACAGCTTGAACAGAGGCTTGACACCACCTCCAGAGCCTATGGAATGGAAATAAGTGCAGAGAAGACCAAAATGATGACCAACAACACCAAAAGGCATCAACATGGACATCAAAATCCAAGGCCAATCACTCAACACGGTGCATAGCTTCAAATATTTAGGAGCCATTGTATCAGACAATGGGTCCCCACAGGAAGTCTTCTCCAGGATCGCACAACAACTGCTGCCCTGACAATGTTGAAGCCCATTTGGAAAGAAGGGACCTGTGTGATAAACGAAGAGATGAAAAACAAAAGGAACACCTCACAGGGAGCTGATACCTACCGAAAAATCAACAATGAGAGCCGAAAAGGCTTGCGCACAGCGAAGGAGAACTGGATAGAAGATCAATGCCAGGAAATAGGGAACAGTCTGAACAAGAACAACAACAACTGAGCACCAGACTGTGAAGCAGCTGACAAGTGTTAAACAACCCAAGGTCTCCACGATCCATAGCAAGTCTGGCATATACGTTACTGAAGAACAAGAAGTCTTGGAAAGATGGACAGAGTACTGCTCTGACCTTTAAAGGCACACACCAAACGGAGACCCATCAGTTCTAGCATGTCCCCAGAGCAGAGAAGAAGAAGAAATTCTCCCAATTCTCCGAGAAGAAGTTGAGGCAGCAGAGCAATCGCTGAAGAAAGGGAAGTCAGCAGGAGTGAACAACATCCCAGCGGAATTGCTTCATACAGGAGGAGAAGCGATGATTGACGCCCTTACCAATATCTGTAACAAGATCTGGCAGAGTGGGGAGTGGCCTACACCATGGACCCAGTCGCTTGTCACAACTCTTCCAAAAAAAGGTAATCTTCAAGAGTGTAAAAATTACCGCATCATCAGCCTCATCAGCCATCCCAGCAAGGTCCTCCTGAAAATAATACTCAACAGGTTGAAACTCCAAGCTGAACAAACCATAGCTGAAGAACAAGCAGGATTCAGGGCACATTAGATAGCGGGCTGCCAAGAGCCGAATCAGGACCACACAAAATTAAGTAAAATCAGACTAAAATGTTAACATTTAAATATGATAAAACATGGAAAAGAAATCAGTCTCACCAATAAAATCCAACCAAGAATACAAATCAAAACGATATGATTTATTATATGCAATAAAACAAACCATCATGTAAAAATTTAAACAGGTTTTGACTATTGCATACTTTAAAAATCTCATTAAAAGATATTGAACCAAAATATCTTTCTCTTTCATCAACCAGAACAGCACATTCAGACATAAAACGATTTGTCATGCAAAGCATCCTGGAGGTTCTTCTCCTTTTAAAAGAAAACCATGGGTGAAATAAGTATGCGCAATATGAAGGCGAGCCAGAACAGTTTCCTCTCTGCGGGTGGACGCAAAGCCAGGCAAAGAAGCAGACAAATCTGGAAGAACCCGAAATAATCCGCTATTGATTGGATTAGACCATGCGGTCTGCCAAAGCCGTTTACAACAAGATCCAGTCACACAACGCAGGTCAGAGCATGGGACAAGCTGGAAAATCTCTGAAGGGTAATCCAAACGCAGAGCCCCCTCACCAGCCGCCCTGTCCACTATTCAGGGCAGGGCGAAGTACCACTGAACAGATTTTCAACATCAGAATAATCTGCGAGAAATACATACAGCACCAACATCTATATCATGTGTTCATAGACTTCAACAAATCGTTTGACCGAGTCAGAAAGGCATCTCTTGTGTGATGGTCTGTCGGACTTCGTCGCTGGTGATCTGCTGGGTATAGGAAACGCCTAGAAGTCTTCTATTTCACCTCATCTCCATGCTTTGTATTCTTCGTTGTAGATCTGCTGTGAGGGTCCATGTTTCGCAAGCGTATAGCAAAATGGAGATGACAAGGGAGCGCATCACCCTTACCTTGGAATGTAGACTGATGGTCTTGTCTTTCCAAATGGGCTTCAACCTTGCCAGGGCAGCAGTTGTTTGTGCGATCCAGGAGAGGACTTCCTGTGGGGACCCATTGTCTGATACAATGGCCCCTAAATATTTGAAGCTATGCCCTGTGTTGAGGGATTGTCCTTGAACTTTGATGTCCCTGTTGATGCCATTGTTGTTGGTGGTCATTTTGGTCTTCTCTGCATTTATTTCCATCCCATAGACTCTGGAGGTGATGTCAAGCCTCTGTACCAGCTGTTCAAGTTCTTGTTCCTCTCCAGCCAATCCATCAATGTCATCTGCCCCATATGCTGACTGTGCCTTCATGATCTGCAAGGGCATTTCACATGATGCGCTCTAGGAAGATGTTGAAGAGTGTTGGAGAGAGTAGGCATCGTTGACGCACACCGATTGTTGTTCTGAACCAATTTCCAGTGTCGCTGTTGTGGAGGACTGCACTGGTAGCCTAGTCATACAGGCTTTTGATGACTTTGATAACTTTAGGGCTGACGTTGTACACTCTCATGGTTGCCCACAGAGCTGCATGCCAGACTCGATCAAACGCTTTCTTGAAGTCTACAAACACATGATACAGATGTTGTTGGTGCTGTAGGTATTTCTCGCAGATTATTCTGTTGAAAATCTGTTCAGTGGTACTTTGCCCTGCCCTGAATCCTGCTTGTTCTTCAGTTATGATTTGTTCAGCTTGGGGTTTCAACCTGTTGAGTGTTATATTCAGAATGACCTTACTGGGATGGTTGATGAGGATAATGATATGAGAATGGAGAACAGCCAGTTCACAGCATAAAGATAGGTAAAGCGCCAGGTCCTAACAACATCCCAGTAGAACTGCTGAAGCATGGAGGAGAAGAAATGACGAATCTTGCCAGAAAATCTGGGAAAATAAGAAATGGCCACAAGAGTGGGTTCGGTCAATAATAATCCCACTCCATAAGAAAGGCAATCTGAAACAGGGCAGGCCAAAGACATGCAGAGATATAGGTAGGTTTCAGACTTTGAAAAAGCACGGTAGAACAAATCTGCAACTGTCGTATCGTAATTGATAAAGTCTTATAGCATCAAAAGGACATCTACCACAACTTCATTGACTTAATAAAAGGCTTTTGATAGAGTCTGACACAAAGGTCTGTGGCACGTCCTTTGGCGCTTTAATACAGAAGAGGGCTTAGTTCAGTCAAAAGAAGCACTATAGAACAATGCCAGCAGTGCTGTCTTCATTAATCGCCAGACGGGAGAACCTTTCCAGACTACAGTGGGCGTCTACCAAGGATGTCTTCTGTCCCCCTCTCCTCTTCAACGTGTTCCTCTAAAATATCATGGAAGAAACCCTTCTGAACTCCATCACTACCATCTCTGTTGGAGGAAGACCACTGTGCAATCTTTGGTTCGCTGATGATATTGACCTAATGGGAGGCAGTGAGGAGAAACTGACAGACAAACGTGTTGACCGTGCGGGCGCCTATAGCATGAAGATCAGCTCAGAAATGAGCACGGTGTTGGTGAACAGCCACAAGGACAATACCGCCAACATCACCATGAATGGAGAGAAGCTGGAAAAAGGTGGAGTCCTTTATAGCAAAAGATGGCAGGTCGTCTACCGAGGTCAAGACTAGATTGGAAGTGGTATGTCTGCAAGGGCAGGACTGAATAAAGTCTGGAAAAGCAGGGAAATACGTTTCTGCACGAAGATAAATCTCTTCAGGGTTTTGGTTCTGTCAGTTCTACTGTATGGCTGTGAGAGCTGGATCTTGTCAGCAGATGTGGAAAACGTATTCTGGCTTTTTGAAATGAATTGCTACCGCAGAATGCTGCAAATGGTCTGGTACGAACACAAGACCAACAAGCGCGTCAGGTCCTTGCCGTCGTGAAGAGGAGAAAGTTGGTGAGGTTTGGTCACGTCACGCGGCACGACACCCTTGCAAAAACCATTATGCAAGGAACATTGGAAGGAGGCAGGTGCAGAGGAAGGCAAAGAAAGAACTGGACAGATGACGTCAAAACATGGACGGCGCTGGAAATGTCACGCCCCCCTGACAACAGCAACAGACAGACTGAAACGGCGAACACTCTCTGCGACAGCTTTCCTCATGTCTCCATTACTGCCTGATATGTTGAGGGATTAGATTGATAAAATTTTTATTTTATTGTATACACTCATGTCTGCGACTGTAACGGCTATTTGTCAGAAACTAATGGACGGATTTGGTTTAAAATTCGTATGCTATCAGAACTTCAAGAGAGCATGGATCTAAAACAAATTGTTTTCATATTTGGGTGATGTCATCTTGGAGTAGACAACATAGCTAGCAGAGTGAACGTAACCGCCGTGAGGGTGCCCACTTGGTTATTTTACACTGTTGTATGTTTTATGAACTGCAAAGTGTATCTAAACTACAACAATATCAATACAAAATACATGTCATTAATAAATGCTGGCAGACGTAATTCATTTATGAGAATAAGCTTCAGCCGTTTTGTAAATACATAGCAGAGAGTATGCATGCCAAAAGCATTTTTTCACAACGTCAACTCTTGTCGTCTAATCTCGACTATACAATATCACTTAAATATTAATCTACTTACATGATTTATAGTTCGCAAGACACTTGGCTAATGCAGTCATTTCCCCCGTTGGGGTGCCAGGGGTTTCAGTATAAATAGTATCCCCACTTTCTGGACATTTAATGCTTTAAATTCCCACTGTCGCTGTCTTTTTCATTTGTTCTTTCTAATTCTCATTCCTGCTCTGTTCTATTAATCTGCTATACTATCTTCTTCTTCGCTAGACCAGTCACCAACCTTTTTTTCTTGAACACTCTTCCAGGACAAAACTCCTTATTTGTGTATGAGGTCTGTTGAATCAGCTTGGGAATATTGGACGCTTTCTGCCAGGTGGTCACTAGGGCTTCTTATGATGCTATTATTTACTAATGTAGACATTTTATATGTATGTATTTTGTTGATAATTTATAATGATGTTTGTATTCTATTTTGTTTTTGTAAACGGGGGTTCGATAAATTAGAGTACAGACTCAGCGTCCCCTGCGTGGGATGTCTTTATTGTAAAGTGACTGACTGGTGGAGAGCCTTCAGTTTTACCACTAGGGTTGTTTCAGCAGATCTTTTATGCGGATCAGGGGTTGTCTGGTCCTGATTTGGCTCGGAAGAGTCCGCTGGACCTAAAGCAATAATCATGTAATGTAATGTAATGCAGTCATTAGCTGCCGTCTTCTATAGTGAGGGTAGAGAAGCCTTTTTTTTTAAAAATCCATTGGTGCAACTGGAAAATATATAGAAAAAACCACAAGTGATAGTATTTTATAATTAGAACCTTAGCCTCCTAAATTAATTTAATGCATTCAATTGAGAGTAACAGCAGAAGAATGCGCTACCCTAAGCAGAAAATGTTAAAAGCTGTGAGGCGTCCAATTTGGTAGCAAAAATATCAGCATGTGTAAAATAATGTTTGCTTTCAGTTATGTCCTTGTGAGTGGCATAATTAGATGTTACAAACAAGCATCTTTTTCGCTGTTCCTTTTGGCTACTTTACTAGCGAGGCACCTCCACTCACTGCCGCAATGACCCGACAGCAGGCGTAACGATCATGCCAGTCCCTAATATGCTACACACACTGTTGGTGTTGGCTGTTGAGTATACTATGCAGCAAATACATTATTTTGAGTGTCTGCCTATTGTAGGCCTGTCAATATTGGTTTGTAATCACATATCACAGGTATGTTACTAAAATTCTTAAAGTCAGAAATACAGTGACGGTAATGATGGTCGTAATGCTCTAAAAATAATACAAGGCATGCTTACAAAAATATGCATAACACAGTAGTATACTTTTCTCATTGGCTCTAATCAATGTGCGTCGTATACACCCAATGAATAACCCACAGGTAAAACTCACAACACTTGTGACGATTTTCTAATGCATACGCGATTGCTTTGCCTCTGATTGTTCTAAAACTTTGTTTTATTAAAAATGTTCACGAGATTTCTAAGTCTTGAAACTTTGAAGCTTCAATATTTGGGTCCCAAATTTACTCAGGCCACTCAGCATCAGAACCCACCACGTCAATCAAAAAATCGATTGACATTTCACAATTAAAGTCAGTAGATAAGCGTACAACAGTCATAAATATCACTCCTATTATTAACAACTAAGTCCTGAAGTCCTGAGCTTGATATATCGCTAATTCGTCTAATAAATAGGTAAAACCATCAACACTATCACTATTAAATTACGATCGCGAAAATGTGTAACAAAACTCCGTTCAGAAATCGATCAAAAAACAATGCTCAATTAGCAAATGTTCTATACAAGAAAACCAAGTTATTACAGAAAGTATTGCACAACAAGGGAAGATAAAAAGGGAGAACTACGGAAAGAAATAGATTTAGAAAATAGATCTAGAATGTTGATGCAAATCAAACATGTTCAGAGGGCTTCTTACCTCTTTCCAGCTCCAAAGTGACAGAAACCAACTGCAGATTCATACATTGTAGGCTGTAGATTCACGACTGTAGATTTGCCATAGCTGCCATCTAGCATCATAGTATACTAGTAGTATAGATGCAGAGAATTTCTGAAAGAAAAATAATAGAAATGGATACTACAACACTGCAGAATCGGTGGAAAACAAACGTATTTTTCTTTTTCATTCTTGCTCTTTCAAAACTGCTTGCTGACTGCCTGTAAAAGTCATATAGTGCCTTGTAAACTAAAAGAAAGAAGTAAAAAAGTGAAAAACAACAATAGATCTAAATATATTTACTAGCTTACTATTAAGATACAAATGTATCATGAAAATGTCCACGATAAGAAATTACTCAATCTAGATCTACCTAGATCTTCAAATGAATCAACCAACTGATTGTGGCTGCTTAGCCCAAGAAGACGAAAATTACAATTTCAATACCTACCTGCAGCACACAAGCAGATAGCCTGGGTTGCGTTCACGCTCCACTACCCTCATACAATATGTAGAGGCCGCTACAGTGTGCGCGTGAACCGTGTGTAGCGCAGCAAATTTACGCGCATTCCCTTGAGTCCGGAAAAAAGAATGGCTGTCGTCAGTGTCGAAGAAAACCTAAAAGCTTTACTTCAGACTATTATGTTGGAGTTAATTGACGATTCGGACGAGGACGAATGTAGAGGGGACTCGTTAAAGACAATTTATGGACAAATAAAAAAAACTGTGGCACACATCTTTCACTACCGCCAGCGTCCGCCATTTTTGTATGAGCTTTCATACAATCCACTGCGCGCTCGAGAGGTGTAGGAAAAAGTAGCACTACGTGTTCATACGCAGTGACTGTGAACGGCTGCGCAGCAATACATAGTCATACATAGTGCCATCGTGAACGCAACCCTGGGTTCAGATTTGAGCTCAAGGAACAAGCTTAGTTGCTCATGCGCATCGGCTGATAATTTCAGAGGCAATCAAAAAAGTGGAAAGTTTGAGAAAGAGGGAGCATCAAAACTGAAAAGTACACACGTGCTCCAAGCAGAAATCCATGTGCGTAGTAGCAGTCCAGCGGTCTTATGAGGTAGTTGAGAAGAATGCATAGGAGACATACGTGGTAGCTCAGCACGCGGTTTGTGCGTTGGCACTGTGAGGTAATGGGAAAATGTACCTCATAAAATTTTGTACCTCACAACCCTGTCAGAAAGTTTTACACACAACCTAATACCATTGGGTACATCAACGCGCACTCACACACATACACAATAGAAAAAGAACATTAGTAGTAGTAGTAGCAGTAGTAGTAGTAGTAGTTTATTTATGTTTTAAAATATTTATTATTATTATTATTATTGTTATTATTATTATTATTATTATTATTATTATTATTATTATTATTATTATTATTATTATTATTATTATTATTATAATCATTATTATTATCTTTATAAGCAAAAGCTATCTTTCATTCCTCATCTGAAAATTTTGAAAACTAAATGTCAACAGGCCTGCAATTTGCTCAAGGTTATCAGTGGTACAGACTGGGGTGCTGACAAGAAAACTTTATTGCTGTTATATCGTTCTTTAATTAGATCCAAGTTAGACTATGGTTGCATTGTTTATGGTTCTGCTAGAAAATCTTATCTTAAGATGTTAGATCCAGTTGCCCATCAGGCACTACGCATTGCTTTGGGTGCGTTTCGCACTTCCCCTTGTGAAAGCCTTTACGTGGAAGCTAACGAACCCCCGCTGGAGCTGAGACGTACAAAATTGTCAATGAATTACTATTTAAAATTAAAAACTGATCCTATGAACCCTGCTTATGACTGTGTTTTTAACCCAGATTTTGTTCAGAAATTTGAAGCCAAACCTAACACAATTCCTCCGTTTGGCATCAGAATGCAAGCTCATCTGGAAAAAGCAGGCATTGATGTTGCTTCCATCAACGACGATGAGCTTCGGACTGAAGCTCCCCCATGGAAATTATGTATCCCAAACATTAATTGGCAGTTGTCCGCTTTCCTTAAAAACAATACATCCGAAACCGTATATAACCAACTTTATTTAGAACAGTGTGCTTTATACCCAGGATATGAACAACTTTTTACAGACGGGTCAAAGAAAGGAGATTCAGTTGCTGCTGCGTCAGTCTCCGGGAGACACTTAGACCAGCCTTTGCAACAGCGTTTACCTGATTTTTGTTCTGTTTATACAGCTGAGCTCAAGGCAATTCATTTAGCTCTGAAACAAGTTTATCAATCCAAAAGAACCTCATTTTTAATCATGTCCGATTCATTGTCAGCACTTCAGGCTCTTTCCACGAGAAAGATATCACACCCTTTTCTGGCAGAGATCCATGACCTCCACACACAACTTGTTTCTGAGGGTAAAAAGATAGTGTTTATGTGGGTCCCTGGTCACATGGGCATCCGTGGCAATATTGCAGTAGACAGGGCGGCTAAAGATGCTCTCCATCTCGATTTCCCTCCAGAGATTTTTCAGTTTGTGCCCTACTCTGACCTACGTTGTATGACTGGATCTTATTGTAAACGACTGTGGCAGACTGACTGGTCTAACCATGTCAACAACAAATTATTTCAAATTCTTCCCGATTTGTCCACTTCTTTGCCTAACTTTGCATCCACTCGCAAAGAAGAAACAGTGTTATCTCGCCTTCATATTGGGCATACTTATGTCACCCACAGTTTCCTTTTAAAAGGAGAAGAACCACTATGGTGCTTTGCATGTGATCAATCTTTTTCTGTTCGCCATTTTATGTCTGAATGTGCTGATTTGATTGAGGAAAGGGAAACATATTTTGGTTCCATACCTTTCAAAGAGATTTTTAAAGTATGTAATGGTCAACATCTGTTTCAATTTTTACATGATGTTGGTTTGTTCTATCGCATATAAATTGTATCGACATGTTTTGTTTAGTTTGGATTTTATTAGGACTGAATTTAGTGATTTGATTGAAGAAAGAGAATATATTTTTAATACATCAGTTTTAAAGAAGTCTCTTAAAGAGGCGTCATGTGAAAGTTTGTTTGTGTATTTAAGAGTAACAGCCTTGTTTTTTAAGACTTGAATCATTTTATAATATTTTAAGATAACGTCTCTCTGGTCCTGATTTGGCTCGGAAGAGTCCGCTGGACCTAAAGCAATAACCTTGTATTGTATTGTATCTTTATAAGCATCATCATTATTATCATTTTCATTATTGGTATAATTTTCAAGAAAAAGAAAGGAACTTTGAAATACAGAAACGCTTTCCTTATCTAATATTTTTATTTACATCACACATAAATCAGCAAACAATTAAATAAAATCTTGACTAAAATAAACATTCTAATATATTGTGCCCAATATCGGACTCGAACCTTGGACCCTCAAATGCTCATTCCTATCCTGTAACTCGTAAGTCATTGGGGCAGCACAGATGATCATTTAACCAGCACACTCCATCTTTCTCGGTCCTCAGCAGTCCTCATGGCTTCACTCGGTGTCAAACCATTCCATTCTGGAAAGTTGTCTTCCCACCTATTTTTCTACCCCTTGGGGTCATGAGCAATCTTGCCACTGTAGATTGTTCTAACCTATAAAGGGAAAAGTGAAAGCCCCAGTTGAAAACCTGTCTTTCCTTTGTAGGCAAGACAGATTCACTGCGGCAACAGTACCCCCGTTGGAGTGCCGGGGGTTTTCAGTATAAATAGTATCCCCACTTTATGGAAATTTAGTGCTTTAAATTCACACTGTCGCTGTCTTCCTCATTTACTCTTTCCTATTCCTGCTCTGTCCTATCACTCTGCTATACTATCTTCTTCTTCGCTAGATCAATGACCTACCTTTTTTCTTGAAAACTCTTCCTGGACAAGACTCCTTGTTTGTGTATGAGGTCTGTTGGATCAACTTGGGAGTGTTGGACGCTTTCTGCCGGGTGGTCACTAGGGCTTCCTATGATTGTATTATTTAGCACTATAGGCATTTTATATGTATGTGTTTTGTTGATGATTTATAATGATGTTTGTATTCTATTTTGTTTTTGTAACAGGGGGTTCGAGTAGTTGGGGTAAAGCCTCAGCCGTCCCCTGCGTGGGATGTCTTTATTGTAAAGTGACTGGCCGGTGGAGGGCATTCAATTTTCCCACTAGGGTTGTTTCGGCAGATCTTTTATGCGGATTGGGGGTTGTCCGGTCCTGATTTGGCTCGGAAGAGTCCGCTGGACCTAAAACAACAATCAATCAATCAATCAATCAACCTATTTTTCTGTCTCCATCTTCTTCTGCCGCCTTGCACCGTGCTTTGCAGGATGGTCTTTGCAAGGCCTGATGATCTGGTGACGTGGACTTACCATCGGTGTTTCAGTTTCGTCACCACTGTGAGCAAGTCATCATGTTGTCCAATGGCTTATATTATGGTCTGTCGGACATCGTCGTTGGTGATGTGCTGGGTATAGGAGATGCCCTGAAGTCTTCTGTAGAACCTCATCTCCATGCTTTGTATTCTTCGTTATAGATCTGCCGTGAGGGTCCATGTTTCACAAGCATATAGGAATATGGAGATGACAAGGGAGCGCAGCAGCCTTACCTTGGAATGTAGACTGATGGTCCTGTCTTTCCAAACGGGCTTCAACCTTGTCAAGGCAGCAGTTGTTTGTGCAATCCTGTAGAGGACTTCCTGTCGCGACCAATTGTCTTATACAATGGCTTATAAATTTTTGAAGCTGTGTACCGTGTTGAGGATTGTGTTACGTTGAAACGCGAATGGTGCGTATGAAATGCGCACGATGTTATGTGTGAAGCGCGTGCAATGGTAGGCTTGTGTGTGACGCGCGCGATAGATCTGTTCGTGTTATTTTTGCAACGCATGCAGTAATAGAGTGTATTTATCTTTGATTTGATTTTGCGTTGTTATTAGTAGAGGCTTTGTGTAACGTTAGTGTTTTTAGTTGGTCGATATTGTTTGAGAATTTTCGGGAATCAGTTGTTTACTATCGATCGAAGCGTGTGGATTATTCTGTTGGTTACCATGGAAGCTTCCATTCCAAATGAGGTTGTATGACGTGAGTCACGTGATGATGAAATTAATTTTGATTGGTTGTGGTGTTTTATGTAGGATTATTCTCGTTTGTTCCCGTGTATGTAGAGACTATATAAGCGCCGCATTGTTAAAAGAGTTGAGTTGTTGTTGATAGTGATTTGGAAAGTAAATTTGAGAGTGGAAAGACGATTGAGCGATTGTATGCAGTTGTTGATGTGTGCTGAATAAAAAGTGGAAAACTTCATACGTCGACTTTGTGACTTGTATGCTGATTGAGCAGGCTGTGTGAATAAACGAATCTGAGTTACACCTTATCAGGACTTCAGCATCGGGGCTGAATCAAATACTGATAAAGAAAAACACCATCATCGAACCGAGTGTAACATTTTGGGGGTCAAGCCGCGATTCACGCCATAGCCAAGGGTTCAACTGCTACAACAAGCGAGTCAACGTTACGAGAGGCAGTCATCGAGGGTAGCCGCCAACGAGTTGCGTCGAGAGGGGCCAACATACTGGGACTACATCCGATAGATTCGGGTTGACTGCAAGGGCGTGTAGTCGCCGAAGAGTTGCTTCGTGAGCGAACAACAGAGCGGGACTACGTGGCTGCCGCAGGACTACGTCGAGGGACAGTCTCGGAGCTACATCGCCAGTGTTACAGAGAGCGGCGAGCGGACGTCGCGTCTACTTCAGCACAGGAGCGTGTACATCAACACCAGCGTGGTGCAGCGTCGCATACGACGAGGACAGCGGGGCCTGCGTCAGCGAAGGCGACTAGTGACAAGCATCAGCGCTACTGCAGAGAGCGTGCTGTTCTAGAACAGTCTAGAAAGGTACAGCACAGTCAAGAACTTTCTAGAAAAAGAACTTTCCAGAAAAAGAACTTTCCAGAAAAAGAACTTTCCAGAAAAGCATCAAGATGGCTGACTTCTGGCAGAAAGGGATTGCACTGAATCTGAAAGGCAAACAGCTGACGGAGTACGTCAAATCCCAGGAGAGAATACAAGAACGAGAGTTAGAAGAGCAGCGTCGCCGTGAAGAAAGAGAATTAGAAGAGAAGCGTCTAGAAAAGGAAGAGCAGCGTCGCCGCGAAGAACGAGAATTAGAAGAGAAGCGTCTAGAAAAGGAAGAGCAGCGTCGCCGTGAAGAAAGAGAATTTGAACTGAAGCGTCTGGAAATTGAACAGCAGCAGCAAGAAAGAGATCGTCAGTACCAGCTAGAGTTGGCGCGTATCCAAAACAATCAGCATGCGCCACAAGTCACCAACGACCATACGGCTCCAAAATTGCCAGCTTTCGTCGACGGGAAGGACCAGATTGACAGTTATCTGGCGAGATTCGAAAGGTTCGCTGAAAGCTCTAACTGGCAACCTCAAGACTGGGCAATTCGACTGAGTGCACTTCTGACGGGGCAAGCTCTCGAAGTTTACACCAGACTGTCGAACGATGACGCCAAAAACTACGACGTCTTGAAAGAGGCCCTGTTGCAGTGCTACAACTTTACAGAGAAGGGCTACCGTAAACGCTTCCGTGAATGCCGGCCTTTGTCAGACGAGACACCAAAGCAATTTGTGGAGCGCCTGTCGTCATACTTACACAAGTGGGTGGAACTATCAGGCAAAGGGAAGTCTTACGATAGTCTTCATGACCTGATCGTGAAGGAGCAATTCCTCAATGCCTGTCACAAGGACCTAGCGACCCACTTAGAAGAACAAAAGCTGCAGACGCTTAAAGATGTGACCGAGGTTGCTGAAAGATATCTCCTCGCTCACGAAAAAACGCTGGGGCCACCCAAGGCGACGAAACCATTTCAGAAAACTGCAAGCCATGGGAACCAGATCCAGGGGAGCCAGACGAGCCAGAGACACACTGACTCCACGCCACCTCCCAGGGAAGGGCATTCAAGAGGCTGTTTCACCTGCAACGCTACAGACCACAGAGCGGCTAATTGTCCTCAAAACAAAAGTAGCGGACAGCGGAGCAATACGGACAATGCAGCGGCGGGCAACCGGCAGAGTCGGTTCTCCAATCAACGGCAAACCAGAAGATCTGACCACCAAGTGTGCGGCGGGAGCGTCATTCTTCCGAGTGAGACCGATCGCGCAGCTACTCCTGCGGACGTGCAAGAGTGCATAACCGATGGCCAACTTCTCCTTGCCAACGGGAAATCCATCCCCGTCGTAGCCAGCGCAGCGATGACCGTCCAGAACATGCCTGTTTCCAAGGGACGCGTCGGAAATCATGAAGTGACTGTTTTAAGAGACTCTGGTTGCAGTGGGGTCATCGTCAGAGAAGACCTAATCGCTAAAGAACAGTTCACTGGCGAGTCAAAATGGACACTCATGGCCGACAGCAAATGTTTGAAAGCGCCAGTTGCGAAGATTCATGTCAACACCCCTTTCTACATAGGCGAAGTAGAAGCGGTTTGCCTGAAGAAGCCGCTGTATGATTTAATGATCGGGAATATCGACGGCGCGAGACGACCCGACGACCCCGATCCAGAGTGGAGTCCTGCCTCAACTCAACACGTCGAATTTGTGGAGGAGGATCCATTGCCATTTCCCGATGGAGACCTTACAGAGCTGCTACGGGACAATGTGGTTACTCCGGCTCAGCCCTGCCGACCAGAGATCGTCGGTGCTGTTACTACCAGGGCCCAGGCCAAGAGAGACAAGACGTCTACGCCACTGAAGGTCGCCGACAACTCCAAAGCTGCCATCGTGGACAGAGATATACTGATCCAGCTCCAGGAAGCTGATAATACTTTAAACAAGTACAGGAACCGCCAAGACAACGTGACCAAGGGCAGTGGCACGGTCTATTTTGAGGTGAAGGCCAAGATCCTGTATCGAATCTTCCAGCACCCGAGGGTCAACGGAGGGAAACCACTACGTCAAGTCTTGGTACCATTACCCCTCAGGCGTCAAGTGATGGAAGTAGCACATGACTCCATCATGGGAGGTCACCTAGGCATCAAGAAGACGTCAGACAGAATCCAGGCGGTGTTCTATTGGCCAGGACTTCATGCGGACGTCAGCCGTTTCTGTCGATCATGTGACATTTGCCAGAAGACCATACCTCGAGGAAGGGTCCCTAAAGTGCCAATGCAGAGAATGCCTTTGATCGACCGACCTTTCAAGAGGGTGGCCTTAGACTTAATCGGCGAAATAAGACCTCCGAGTGAAGAAGGTCATCGATGGGTACTGACTTTAGTAGACTATGCGACTCGGTACCCAGAAGCAGTGCCACTGAAGAAGATTGACACTGAAACTGTAGCAGAGGCACTGGTGGACATGTTCAGTAGACTTGGAGTGCCTGAAGAAATTCTGACAGACCTCGGGACGCAGTTCGTCTCTGACTGCATGAAGGAGGTCAACAGACTGCTGAGCATCCGGCATTTAACTACGACACCCTACCATCCAATGTGCAACGGGCTTGTCGAAAAATTCAATGCTACGCTGAAGTCCACCCTGAAGAAACTGTGCAGCGAGCAGCCCAGACAATGGCATCGCTACATCAATGCCCTACTTTTCGCCTACAGAGAAGTACCGCAGGAGTCCACCGGCATTTCTTCGTTCGAGCTGCTATACGGAAGAACCATCCGAGGGCCGATGCACATCCTGAAAGAACTGTGGACGAAGGAAGTGGACACCCCAGAGGTGAAGAACAGTTACCAGTACGTGTTTGAGCTACGAGAGAAGCTGGAGCAGACTCTCGAGATAGCCAGAGAAAACCTGAAGAAGTCCCAGGACTGTGGAAAGCACTACTATGACCGTAGGGCTGTGAACAGGAAGTTTAAACCTGGCAACAAAGTGCTGGTGCTGCTACCTACTGATCATAATAAGTTGCTGATGCAGTGGAAAGGCCCGTACGAAGTGGAGACCGTGGTGGGAATCAACGACTACAAGGTGAAGGTCGGCCAACATTCCAAGATATACCACGCCAACCTCCTTAAGCTGTACGTGGAAAGGCCATTGGAGACTGTACAGGCAGCGACAGCAGCTGAGATCGACGACAGCTTTGACAGCGAGGAACTGTTGGAACTGGGAGACTTCCACAGCAAAAAAGGCATCAATGATGTTAAGCTAGGACCACGCTTGACGGAAGGTCAAAAGATTGAGCTCAAGGACCTTATGGGCGAGTTTCCCCATAACTTCAATGATGTCCCAGGCTCTACGACTTTGGTCGAACATGAAGTCCACACCCAGACCTGGAAGGAGCATCTGCAGACCTTGAGGGAGCTGTTCCACCGTCCCGCAGAAGCCAACCTGACCGTGAGACCCAGCGAATGCATTCTGGGAGCTGACAACGTCGACTGCGTTGGACATCCGACGGAAGAAGAAGACAACGGAGGATGCACTGACTCCAGGAAAGCCCACGTGATCGTCGTCTTTGACCCTGGGCCGATGACATCCGCAACTGACGAGGGCGTCGTTTCCTTGCGAACGAAAGAACATTGACTGTGTGGACGAACTAAGAATATTGGTAATGACAGACTTGAAAATGAAAAACGTTGACTGTGTGAATGAGCTGAGAACATTGACAGTATCCAGAAAGACTGAATTAAGTTTTAATTTCTGATTTTGTTTGGGCATTACGTTTCAACGTTGTTGAAAGAAATTAGGTAAATTTCTTCTTGAGTGGGGGGTTATGTTACGTTGAAACGCGAATGGTGCGTATGAAATGCGCACGATGTTATGTGTGAAGCGCGTGCAATGGTAGGCTTGTGTGTGACGCGCGCGATAGATCTGTTCGTTTTATTTTTGCAACGCATGCAGTAATAGAGTGTATTTATCTTTGATTTGATTTTGCGTTGTTATTAGTAGAGGCTTTGTGTAACGTTAGTGTTTTTAGTTGGTCGATATTGTTTGAGAATTTTCGGGAATCAGTTGTTTACTATCGATCGAAGCGTGTGGATTATTCTGTTGGTTACCATGGAAGCTTCCATTCCAAATGAGGTTGTATGACGTGAGTCACGTGATGATGAAATTAATTTTGATTGGTTGTGGTGTTTTATGTAGGATTATTCTCGTTTGTTCCCGTGTATGTAGAGACTATATAAGCGCCGCATTGTTAAAAGAGTTGAGTTGTTGTTGATAGTGATTTGGAAAGTAAATTTGAGAGTGGAAAGACGATTGAGCGATTGTATGCAGTTGTTGATGTGTGCTGAATAAAAAGTGGAAAACTTCATACGTCGACTTTGTGACTTGTATGCTGATTGAGCAGGCTGTGTGAATAAACGAATCTGAGTTACACCTTATCAGGACTTCAGCATCGGGGCTGAATCAAATACTGATAAAGAAAAACACCATCATCGAACGGAGTGTAACAGATTGGCTTTGGACTTTGATGTCCGAGTTGATGCCATTGATGTTGTTGGTCATCATTTTGGTCTTTTGTGCGGTTATTTCCATTCCATATGCTCTGGAGGTGAGGTCAGGACTCTGTATCAGCTGTTCAAGTTCTTGTTCCTCTCCAGCCAATCCATTAGTGTCATCCACAAATTGTAGACAGGAAATTTCTGTACCCCTTGTGCTGACTGTGCCTTCATGATTTGCATGGCATCTGACATGATGCTTTCTAGAAAGCTGTTGAAGAATGTTAGAGATAGTAGGCGTCCTTGATGCACGCCGATGGTTGTTCAGAACTAGTTCCCGATGGCGCTGTCACATCCACTGACAGTAGGTACACCGGTGTGTGCTTATCACACGAGAAGTAACCACTCCAAATACCAACACATAAAACAACAGAGAAAAGGACTAACCTATATATTTATATAACTAACCCAACCGTATACCAGCAATCACACTTAACTGTTTAGTGCTAAGCTCTTTGCCCTGTTGTAATAATATGCCGTAACTCTGGCACAGCCGTTGGTAGTTACTACTTATGCTTATGGTTCAGTAGTTGTGGTTCCGGTTTAGATCACTTTGGTTGTATTGACTACAGGTATTTCAGGAGTAATTCTGTAAACACAGTGGAACTAGTTAAGTTTTTTAAAATTTGCTTTTCATTACTGTAAATATCATTTTTGACTTTTCTTCATCGTGGGTCACAAAGATCTACCCAAACAGCCCCCTTGCTGAACCCCGTTATGAGGGAGATTTGTTGGGTTTGACAGGTAGTGATCTCCAAAAAGTTTTAGAAGATAGTCTTAGACAAGCTAAACTGATCGCAGACAGCTTGAGAAAGATAAAAAGATTCAGCAAACTTGTTGGGTTGAGCAGAAAGCTCTTAAAGACAGAGAATTAGCTGAACAGAAAGATCTTAATGAAAGAGAGTTAGCTGAACAGAAAGATCTTATAGAAAGAGAGTTAACTATTCAGGAAGCAAAACTGGAAGCTAAGAAAGCAGAAGTCGATGCTAAAAGACAAGAGGTAAAATTAAAGCAGGAAGAGTTAGCTTTAAAAGAACATGAAATGAAAAGAAATCTGCTGTGAAGGCTGAAAGTGCTAACATTTAATAAATATGTTCATTCTGTATTGTATTTAGGGCCATCAGTCTACATTCCAAAGTAAGACTGCTGCGCTCCCTTGTCATCTCCATCTTCCTATATGCTTGCGAAGCATGGACCCTCACAGCAGATCTCCAACGAAGAATACAAAGCATGGAGATGAGGTGCTACAGAAGACTTCTGGGCATTTCCTATACCCAATACATCAACAACGACGAAGTCCGACAGACCATCACACAAGCCATTGGACAACACGATGACCTGCTCAAAGTGGTGAAGAAACGGAAACTCCGATGGTATGGCCACGTCACCAGATCATCAGGCCTTGCAAAGACTATTCTGCAAGGCACAGTGCAAGGAGGTAGAAGAAGAGGGAGACCGAAAAAGAGGTGGGAGGACAACATTCGAGAATGGACTGGTTTGACACTGAGCGAAGCCATCAGGGCTGCTGAGGACAGAGAAAGATGGAGTATGCTGGTTAAACGATCATCTGTGGTGCCCCTACGACCTCCGGGTTACGGGACAGGATAGGATAGGATAGGTATTGTATGCATCAAGAAAATTGCTTGAACGTGAGACACGCTACTATACACTTGAGCGTGAATGTTTAGCAATTGTCTGGGCAGTTGATGAATTTAACAGGTATCTATTTGGACGCCACTTCGTTGTGGAGACAGATCATCCCACTTTTATCAGGAAGCCAGGGCATACTAATGGCCGTCTCTTGAGATGGGTATTATCCCTGCAAGATTTTTCATTTTCAGTGGTACCTATTCCTGGGTCAGTGAACCACGAGGCTGATGTCCTGTCCCGTTTGAAGCTGTGAACGGTTGTTTTCTACAGAGACATAGAATACTACCAAAATAATTGAAGGGTTACTCTCATATTTCATTTAGTTTAATTATTTTTTTTGTTGCTATCAATAATATAGCTTATATTGCTTATTTCAAAACTTATCCTGTACAGTAACATTCAAGACAATCTTTTTCTGACAAGTAATCACACGTGTGAGTTTTGAACTTTCTGCACTGAGTTGAAAAACAAACCCAATTTTTACCAAAAAATGACCCTAATTTCCTGTTGTCTTGCTAATAAAGCAAAATTTTCAACATTAAAAAGTGATTTGCACGCGAAAGGCTTGCATTTTCTGAGTTAAGTTCAACAATCGGCGCTTTTTTTCTGGGTATACATGGCAGCGCTTTTGCTGCTTTTCTAACCATGCCCCCAAGGCGACGATTGACTGATGCGGATAGAGGCAGAGCTATTGCATGGCTTCAGGAAGGGGTGGGGGTGAGAGAAGTTGGCAGGCGGCTGGGAGTGACCCACTCCATTGTCCAAAGGCTGCGGGAGCGCTTTAACAACACTGGAAGCGTCCAAGAACCAAGAAGGTCCGGACGCCCCCGCGTTACCACTGCAAGACAAGACCATTTCATCACCCTGTCAGCTCTGAGGATGAGGTCCGCTACAGCAAACACCATCAGAAGACAGCTTCACGCAGCCAGCAATGTTAACGTCAGCGACCAGACAATTCGCAACCGTCTACACGAGGCAAACCTGCGATCAAGACGACCAGCAGTACGGCCTTTGCTCACCCCAGCTCACCGTGCAGCGCGTTTGGCCTGGGCTCGGCGTCATTTGGTGTGAACATTGGTCAAGGGTGCTCTTTACAGACGAGTCTCGATTCTCCTTGTCTTTCAACGACCGTCGAGTGAATGTTTGGAGGCGTCCACGGGAGCGTTTTGCTGATGCGACGGTGCGCTAGCATGACCGCTTTGGAGGTGGATCTGTCATGATGCATTAAACTTCAGAACACCCCTGCTCCAAATTCATGGCAACTTAAACGGTATTGGCTACAGGGATGACGTCCTACAACCTAGGGTTCTCCCAGCTCTGCGGGCCATTGGGGAAGGTGCCATACTACAGGACGATAACGCCAGACCCCACCGAGCGCGTATCGTCAATGACTTCCTGCAGCAACAGCACGTCATAAGGATGGATTGGCCGGCTTGATCACCCGATTTGAACCCCATAGAACATCTGTGGGATGTCTTGGATCGACAGACACGGGCAAACCTCCCTCCAGGAGCTAACCTTGAAGTTCTGGCCCAAGTTCTCCAGCAAGAGTGGTTGGCCATCCCAGGAAACATCCTCCATAACCTGAAACGGTCCATGAGACAACGATGCCAAGACTGCATTGATGCAAACTGTGGCCACACCCGATACTGACTCTATAGATTTTTGGTTTCTAAAGTTTTGATTTTGTAAATGAGGGGTATGTCCAGTTAAATTGAATTTACTCGAATTTTAAGCGACTGATGTCTAAAATCTGTTTTGTTATTGATGCAGAAATGATTGCAATAAAATATGATGAACTAATAAATTGAATTCGTGTTTCTGATTTAAAGAGAGACCCATATATCCAAGTGGCCCTTGTATTATTTTGAGTAGTATATATTGAGATTTCAGATGTTTTGATTTTGTGAGATGTAGTCATTATCTGACTTCTGCTATATATGATTATGATGCTATGATTAATTTAGCATTTTGTGTTCATTTGCTTTACTCTTCACTTTGATGATTTGATTTTCCTAATGATACATTTTCTGGCACCAAATTTATCAGGTGACGTTGCAAATGTCCAGTTTTGGGTGAAGATTAGATCCTAACTGCACTAGGACCAATATATATGTTCATGGATCTTGAGAATTCATGCATATATTGAAGAGGGCAGTTATCTGGTAGTATCTCAGATGTTATATCCCATGATTTGTTTTCCTTGTCTGTAGATAACTTTCAATAGTTGTCGCGGGTGACAAGTGAGCCTTTGTCTGTAGATAGCTTTAAGTAGTTGTCGCGGGTGACAAATGACAGGTTTTGATCGCGGAGATCATACCTTATTGCTACTCTTATAGCTGACAGTTTACAGATCATTGAGTAAAGTTGAAGAGTCTTTTCTCTTTTTTTTATAACTTTTTTTTCCTATAAGGAAAAAAAGATTATTTCAAGAATTGTGTGTATGCGTGCATGAAAATCTGCCTCACAACTTCTCTAACTCGTAACAATAAACTACGTTGTCACACCCTCTATTAAACCATAAACACGAATCATAAAGAATGAGCACAAGTATAGAATCGACAAGAATCAAAAGGAATAAATACAGCTGTTTCTCGTAATTTTTGTAGAATAAATCCGTTGAGAAAATAAATATATACACCACTCACAAATCACATAAATCACTAGTTAAATAAATACAAGTCACCATCGCCAGAGAGAGAAACGAAAGCTGCAAATATTCTCACTGTGGTTATGTCCGATTCTCTATGTCTGTTCTCTGCTTACGTCACGTCCTCGTTCCCCTTCCTTCGTCTTCTCCTCCTTCTGCATTCTCCGTCTCCTTTCTTCTTCTTATTCTTTCTGCTTAGTTCCCTTCTTTCTTCTTTATTCTTCTTCTTATTTGGCTTCTTCTTCTGCTTAGAACTGATAGATCCCCGTTTGGCGTGTGGTTGTAAAGGTCAGCGCATTACTCTGTCCATCTATCCAAGACTTTTGTTCTTCTATAAGGCACAAGCCAGACTTGCTTTGGATCATAGAGACCTTCGGCTGTTTAACACTTGTCAAACGCTTCAGTCTTGTAGGCCTTCTTGCTATTGTTCTTGATTTGATCAGACTGTTCTTTATTTCCTGGCATTGATCTTCTAACCAGTTCTGCTTTCCTGTGCGCTTGTCTTTTCGAATATCACTGTTGATTTCTCGATAGCATCAGCTCCCTGTGATGTATTCTTTTTCCTTTTCATCTCTCTTCGTTTGTCACACATTTCCAAAAGTTCGTGATCCATGGTTTCTTCTTAGCCTGGTGCTTGCCAAGGCTCTCAATGGCGGCATCTATCACTTCTGCGTTGAAGGTGATGGTCATGGTGTTGACATCTACTTCATCAATTCCAAAATAAGTAGTGGTGAAAATTTCCCTCCAATGGTGCCAATTTCTGCCACCTCCAGGTCTTGCCGTTTGTCCAGGTCGAACTTCAGCCTGGTGCACTTTGCTTTGTTAACTCGTTTCAAGTGGAACCGGACGCGAACTTGTTTTTTTCCAAATCAGTTTCAGTCATTCGCCGAAAAAGGCAATTACCGAAGTCGAACGAAACTCTCTGAGTCGAGCGAAGCTATCCGATGTTTTACGAACGAATGCTTGCAGGACTACGTGAAACATCCTTGCATAAAAATAGCCGCTGTTGCTTCTAGATCTAATTCTGTTTCGATCTGCACAGCTTCAAGCTGTAAGTCAAGTCAAGATGCGCATTTTGAAGCAGTTAGTATAATTATTATTTTATGATGATTAATATACTGACACAATTAGTAATAAAGAGTAAAACTAATACATAACACATATTGCACAACGATATTTCACATCTATGTCAACAATATAACCATGACAAAATTTCAAAGCGCTATGGACACGTTGATGGCCCTTCAACACAAAGCAAAGCAAGTTTGTAATGGTCACAAAAAAGTGACATTTTCATTCTAAGCACCAAAGCAATTATTTATTTAACTAATATTATTCTTTTTAACTTATACAGTAAAGTTTTAATAAGTATTTTAATGAGTATTTTAATATTTTAATATTTGAATGAGAAACACGTATTAAAAAAATGTTGGGTGGCATTTGGACATTTCCGTAAATCATCTGAAAATTTGTGTAAATTCATAAGAAAAAATAACCAGTAACACCATCTGAATATTTCGAGCTACCTCCAACTTCAGCAAAAACAACAAGCGCAGCACACTATTTTAAAAAATAGTGTATAATAATAATAATAATAATAATAATAATAATAATAATAATAATAATAATAATAATAATAATAATAACAATAACAAACAAACAAACAAACAAAATAAATAAATAAATTACACATTTTACTAAATAAATATACTTCTATTATTACTACTACTACTACTACTACTACTACTACTACTACTACTACTACTACTGCTACTACTACTACTACTACTAGCAAAGTTGTGGTCTTGATTTTGTGGTCCTGATTCGGCTCTTTGCAGTCCGCTGGACCCTGTAAGCAATGAATAACTAACTATTAATTGAACTCTGATATCGAGTTATGAAAAAGAAAAAAAAATTGCTTAACCTACTCGTCCTTCTCCGGAAAATGTACAGATTCGAATATTATAAAGTATAGGCCTAAATATTATTAATTAGAATAAATATACTTTATACATTTTATTTACGTATAAAATAAACAATACAGGCCTAATAATTATATTCAGCTAATGATGCTTCTTCGCTGCGCAGGGACTGATTTATAATATATAAAGTAGATTAGGTCTATGTATATAACAGTGTCTTCTTGGTTCTAGGCAGGAAATGGGGAATGCTATTATTAGCCTACTGCTGAGAACTAACGAAAGCAAACCAAGGGACGCAACTATTAAATAATGGTCGATAATAATTATGCGCATCTTAACAAAGTATACCGTTGCGAAATGCTAATCTGTGTAAATCGAACAGAATTAGAAGCAACAGCGATCATTTTTAATGTTTAACTAGTCATTTCGTAACACATCGGAGAGCTTCGTTCGACTTCAGCGATTGCCTTTGTCGGCGAATGACTGGAACTAGTTTGGAAAAAAAAAGTTCGCGAGTCGGACAGACATTATCACGAGATCGTGGTCTCTTCCAAATGCTCATTATTATTGCACAAAGGGACATTATATTTGGTCATCAAGAGTTATTTTCTACTCACTCTGCTTTCATTGCCACACTGAGCTCTCGTTCAGTCTGCGTGCAAGCGCTCGTGTTTGTCGGTACGAAGACTCACATCCAACAAACGAACATAACCCTTCGTTGCCGTACTGAGTATTGGTTCGTACTCCCATCAAAGTCTTTATTATCGTTATTCAGAGTCGAATAACTACCTTTTATTTTACAGATTTACGGTTTAGCTAACTATGGTGAGGTAAGTTAAGACCTTAACTAGGTAGATTGGTTATATGTGCTAGGATTAATTAAAAACTATGCGATCTTTAGGGTAAGGACAATGTAAATTAACTTAAATTTAAGGTGGATTCCAAAAGTTTCAAGAGTCTTTGTTGGGTCGCTCGTCTTCGTTTCTCCAGCACGATGTTAAAGGTGTAGAGAGCGGGGTTTACGGCTGAGTTGAGAGGCAACACGAAAATAGCCATGGCTACATTGACCTCACCAGGGATAGGAATGCCAGTCAAAGCCAGCAAGCCGCAGACACCGATAGGGAACCAGCACAGAAAGTCCGTCACAGCCACAATGATCAGGCGACGTGCAACAGTCGTATGATTGCACTTCTTGCTAGTTGTGTGGGAATCCATTGCGTTTTGTCGTACAGACGAATAGATGCCTACCTGCCCTACAGCTATCAGCACGAACAGGACGAAGTTGAAAATGATGACCACGCCGAATGAGTAGATCCGTCCTTTAAAGTCAAATCGAGTGATAGGCAGTGGGATGCAGATGCCAGTCTGGCTGTAGAACTGCCAGTGCGATGTGACGGGAAGTAGAGGAATCACTGCCAGAATAAAGCCAACGATCCACAAAGATGTCACTGTGACAATGGTCGATCGTCTTCCAAATCGGAAACTCCTTAAAGGAAAACGTAGGACAACAAACCGGTCCAGTGTTATTACTAGGATGGACAGAGCTGACACTTCTCTGGAGAGCAGTGAGAGAAAGCCAGCAACGCGGCATGCCACGCTGTGTGTCCACACCACGTCGTTATGCAGATACACCCCACGGAAAGACAGGTCAGCGATTCCAATAATAGCCACGTAAAGTCCCATGATGAAGTCAGCCATGGACAGACTGCTGACAAACATGTTGAAAGAAATGTTGGCGCTCTTCTTGGACACTAGAAATCTGAACACCAAACAGAACACGTTGCCAGAGATTGACATGACGCTCATGAGCCATAGAAAACCTCTGTATGTGTCAGATCTCAGCAAATCCTCGCAAGACGAGATTTCATCTTGAGGCGCAAAACAAAGGTTGTGGTCAAAGTTTGCAGGAAGAACAGCTTTACAGCATAGTTTATAAGTATCAGCAATTATCTTTTGAAGTCTCGAGAGATCGTGAAATAAGTCAGAAGGAAATTGTTCCACCAAACAACCAGATAAATCTAATTCAGTCAGTGAGGGAAGATTTTGAAATCCGCCTGTTTGGAATATGCGAACTCCTGCATGAGATAGATTCAGTCGTTGCAGTGACCAGAAACGTGACAATGGTTGGCTACTGAAAGAGTATAGATTTGTGAACGTCAGGTCTAAGTGTCTGAGGCTGATCTGTTTTAAAATTGATGACTCGCTGTGTAGCGTGTGCAAGGGGTTGTGTGCTAGTGAAACAACTTTCAAGTTTTGAAGAGCCAGGAAAATATTTGTACTAACGTTGCAAAGTTGGTTATAGCTCAGATCTAAGTGCCTCAAGTTTTGAAATGACATTGAAGGATCCAAAGACTGCAAACCACATCGCTGTAAACTCAAGTACACTATGTAATGATTGTGGTAAAAGTCTGCAGGCGTCAGCCGTGAACCAGTGCCCTGGAAATATCTAAGGTCAGGAAACTGCTTGGTATCAAATGGCTTGGTACACAAAAAAGCCAGGCCGTGACACAGGCAGCCATCGGGACAGGGGTTTTCATCACACAACAGTTCGTCGTCACCTTCTGGACACTGTGGCCAGCCGTCACACAGATGGTCAAGATGGGCACATACGGGAGATCCCCTGCATCGATAATAACCAGGGCAGGATTGATTCTCGCAGCCATTCTCGTCCTCCCGGCCCAAGCAGTCGTAGTAGCCATTGCATCGTGTGTAGACAGGCAAACAGTCCCCCTGCCCAGGACAGCGATAGTGTGTATATGGACAATGGTCAGTCGCGTTCAGGGCAACGTAAGAAAAGTGGCCACGACCGTCAAAGTTGATGATTGAAGGTGTCGGCATCGTTGAAAGGTACCTGGATGGAAGAAACGAGTACAGTTCATAGCCTATTCTTCTTTGTATTTCCAGACATAAATAGTTTGAAATAGTGTGTTTGTGTGTGTATGTTTGTTTGGGTGTGTGTTTGCGTGCGGGTGTGTGTGTGTATGTGTGTGTGAGTTTGTGAAGAAAACAGGCCACATCATAACACGATTTGTGAATGGGTATGGTTTGCTGGAAATACATTTTACATTGCTTGCCGTCTTGTTTTAAGGTGTTACACTCATTTCTTCTTCTTGTTCTACTTCATAATGAATCTCAACATTTACCAGCCATCTACCTCCTGACTGACAAATGACGCGAATCGGTGTCGCGATACAAGCGTCTATTCTACTTGCATGCAACTTCGATACTCTGCTTTAGTCTAGACAATGCGTCATAGACAATACGTCATAGACAGTGACGAGAATATTTGTTTTCAGAATGACGTAGTGTTCGACATTTTTTTTTTGTGTGGTTTCATTTTTAGAAAGAGTTGTTACCATAGACAATTTGTGTACCATCCTTTCGATTGGCTGAATGTGTAAATTATCGTCGTGCTGAGCGGCAGTGGCTAAAGACAGGACTTACTGTGCATAAACAGATTTTCGCGGCCGCCAAGACACTTGTTACAAACATTGTTCATATCAGTCTTTATCCGCTCCCAGATTGCCGAAAGTTCGAGCAGCGGACAGTTGTTTGACGTTTGTGGCCGCCTCTGCGGTCGTATTAAGTCATCCCCACTGCCATCCATGTACCCAATCTCACAACTCCCGGACGTATTCTGTGACTACTTTGTTAAGAAAGTGACCAACATCCGTGCCGAGTTTGATCAGGTGCCGGCGCCATCCATGTCTGGTGACGAGGTCAGCTGTTCCTTTTCTGCATTTTGTCACATTTCTGAGCATGATCTTCGAAAGATAATCTTGCAGTCAAAACCCACAAGCTGCCCCCTTGATCCCCTACCCATCCCCCTTCTCCGTGAATGCCTAGATGTCCTGCTTCCTACTCTCACATCCATCATCAACACGAGCTTACAATCTGGCACCGTCCCTTCTATTTTCAAATCTGCTGTGGTAAAGCCCTTGCTCAAGAAACCATCTTTAGATCAGAACAATCTAAAAAACTACAGACCTGTGTCCAACTTGTCTTTTCTTTCTAAAGTCTTGGAAAAAGTAGTCCTTCAGCAACTCTTTTCTTACCTCACTAAACACAACCTCCTTCCTCCATCACAGTCTGCTTACTGCCCCAACCATAGCACAGAAACCGCTCTCATCAAAGTGACAAATAACATACTGCGTGGCCTGGACGTGGGCGATGTGTCCCTCCTCACTCTCTTAGACCTATCTTCTGCTTTCGACACTATTGACCACAACATTCTCCTTCAAAGACTCTCCACTCTCTACGGAATCTCTGGAACTTGTCTCTCCTGGTTTCAATCCTATCTCTCTCACAGGTCTCAGTCTGTCCTCATTGGTGAACACTCTTCCTCGTCTGTCCCACTCTCCTTTGGTGTCCCTCAAGGTTCTGTCCTCGGTCCTGTACTCTTCATTCTGTACACTAAGCCTCTCTCTGATCTCATCTATTTTAACTCTGTCAACAGTCAGTCATTTGCAGACGACACACAACTCCACACCTCTTTCAGCTCTTCACAGGCACACGCCTCCGTCCAGTTCATGCAGGCATGCATCACTGACGTCAAACAATGGATGTCCGAAAATCGTCTAAAGCTTAATGATGACAAAACTAAAGCGCTCTTGATCAAAAAGAAATCCGACAAATCTGATTTACCAAATAGCATCAAAGTAGGAAGCTCATCCATTTCATTTTCTGACCATGCCCGCAACTTAGGTTTCATTCTGTCTTCTGACATGTCACTTGACCAACACATTTCCAACATATGCCGCTCTGCCTATTTCGAAATTCACCGCATCAGCTCCATCCGACAATATCTTACAACCGAAACAACCAACGCTCTTGTCTGTGCATTTGTTCTATCTAAACTTGACTACTGCAACTCTCTCCTCTCTGGCTCCCCTCTCTACCTTCTTGAAAAACTTCAGAAAGTCCAAAACTCTGCCGCTCGCCTTGTTCTTAAAGCTAAAAAACCCACTGTAGATTGTTCTAACCTATAAAGGGAAAAGTGAAAGCCCCAGTTGAAAACCTGTCTTTCCTTTATAGGCATGACTGATTCACTGCGGCAACAGTACCCCCGTTGGAGCGCCGGGGGTTTCAGTATAAATAGTATCCCCACTTTCTGGAAATTTAGTGCTTTAAATTCCCACTGTCGCTGTCTTCCTCATTTGCTCTTTCCCATTCCTGCTCTGTCCTATCACTCTGCTATACTATCTTCTTCTTCGCTAGATCAATGAGCTACCTTTTTTCTTGAAAACTCTTCCTGGACAAGACTCCTTGTTTGTGTATGAGGTCTGTTGGATCAGCTTGGGAGTATTGGACGCTTTCTGGCGGGTGGTCACTAGGGCTTCCTATGATGTTATTATTTAGCAATATAAGCATTTTATATGTATATGTTTTGTTGATAATTTATAATGATGTTTGTATTCTATTTTGTTTTTGTAACCGGGGGTTCGAGTAGTTGGGGTAAAGCCTCAGCCGTCCCCTCCGTGGGATGTCTTTATTGTAAAGTGACTGGCCGGTGGAGGGCATTCAGTTTTCCCACTAGGGTTGTTTCAGCAGATCTTTTATGCGGATCGGGGGTTGTCCGGTCCTGATTTGGCTCGGAAGAGTCCGCTGGACCTAAAGCAACAATCAATCAATCAATCAAACAATAAAAAAAAAAAAGCTAAAAAAACGAGACCATGCCACCCCTCTACTCCGATCTCTTCATTGGCTCCCTGTTCGAGCTCGCATTTTGTACAAGCTCTCAACTATTGTTTTCAAATTCTTCACTGGTTCTGCCCCTTCATACTTTACTGACCTTCTCTCTGTCTACTCTCCTGCAAGACAACTCCGCTCTTCTTCTGATACAAGACTGCTTTCTATCCCCCGTGTTCACTCAAAGACCTATGGTGAACGATCTTTCTCTTTCTCTGCTGCAACTGCCTGGAACTCACTACCGATGCAACTCCGACATGCTCCATCACTTTCTTCCTTCAAGCGCCAATTAAAGACCCACCTTTTTAACATGCAAACTCAATAATTTTCACTCCCACTCCCTTCCATCCCCATATGTAATCATTTACCAAGTCACGTCATCTGTTCATGGATGGTGGCGGCCCCGGCTCGGTTCTTGGTATTCATATTATCTGTTGTTTTGCATGGCTATGTTTTACTGTAATTACTTAACCATTTGATAAGTGTATACGTGTTCGGTGTGTGTGTGTGTGTGGGTGTGTGTGTGGGTGTGATTGCACGTGTGTTGTCAAGCGCGGCGAGCTCGCTTTCCTTACCGTTTGCGAGGTACCGCGCGATACAAATGTACTGTATTATTATTATTATTATTATACGTTGGAAAACCATTCGAGCCACCATCTTTGAAGGCCAGAAACGTATGTTCACGCCAGACCACTATTTTGGATTACAAAGGTCATAAATTTGGTTCGAAAAGCTCGTTTCATCCTAAACAACACGTGTCGTAAACCCAACAAGCGAATCCTGAGCGGGTAAGTTAAGATTCGATGTGTGAAGCTGAGAAAGGGGTAGTCTTGTGCTCGTGTCCATTGCGCCATGCGAATCATTCATTATGCTTCATCAAGGTGATTCGTTATAATTCTTTAATGTGTGAAATTTATATGGTAATAGTTACTTTAACGTATTGCGCTCCTCCTATCCTATCCTATCCTGTCCTATAACCCGGAGGTCGTAGGGGCACCACAGATGATCGTTTAACCAGCATACTCCATCTTTCTTTGTCCTCAGCAGCCCTCATGGCTTCGCTCAGTGTCAAACCAGTCCATTCTCGAATGTTGTCCTCCCACCTCTTTTTCGGTCTCCCTCTTCTTCTACCTCCTTGCATTGTGCCTTGCAGAATGGTCTTTGAAAGGCCTAATGATCTGGTGACGTGGCCATACCATCGAAGTTTCCGTTTCTTCACCACTGTGAGCAGGTCATCGTGTAGTCCAATGGCCTGTGTGATTCTCTGTCGGACTTCGTCGTTGGTGATGTGTTGGGTATAGGAAATGCCCAGAAGTCTTCTGTAGCACCTCATCTCCATGCTTTGTATTCTTCGTTGAAGATCTACTGTGAGGGTCCATGCTTCGCAAGCATATAGGAAGATAGAGATGACAAGGGAGCGCAGCAGTCTTACTTTGGAATGTAGACTGATGGTCCTGTCTTTCCAAATGGGCTTCAGCCTTGTCAGGGCAGCAGTTGTTTGTGCGATCCTGGAGAGGACTTCCTGTCGGGACCCATTGTCTGACAAAATGGCTCCCAAATATTTGAAGCTATGCACTGTGTTGAGGGATTGGCCTTAGACTTTGATGTCCGTGTTGATGCCATTGGTGTTGTTGGTCATCATTTTGGTCTTCTCTGCACTTATTTCCATTCCATAAGCTCTGGAGGTGGTGTCAAGCCTCTGTACCAGCTGTTCAAGTTCTTGTTCCTCTCCAGCCAATCCATCAATGTCAGCTGCATTCCAGACTCGGTCAAACGCCTTCTTGAAGTCTATGAACACATGATATAGATGTTGTTAGTGCTGTAGGTATTTCTCACAGATTATTCTGAGGTTGAAAATCTGTTCAGTGGTACTTCGCCCTGCCCTGAATCCCGCTTGTTCTTCAGCTATGATTTGTTCAGCTTGGGGTTTCAACCTGTTGAGAATTATTTTCAGGAGAACCTTGCTGGGATGGCTGATGAGGCTGGTGGTGCGGTAATTTTCACACTCCTGCAGGTTACCTTTTTTGAGAAGAGTGATGACAAGTGACTGGGTCCATAGTGTAGGCCACTCCCCACTCTGCCAGATCTTTGTCACAGGGCAGCCCGTGAAGAAAGCCATGTAGTCTGTGTGTGAAGAGTATAGGGGTGGGGGTGGTACTGCGTGTTGCCGTGCGTGATTATTGTTGTCTCGGGAGCGTGCAAAGCATGGTAAACAGCATACGCCGGTTAGGCCAGGTTAGGAATGTGCTCACTATCGGCAGAACGTGTTTGTCAGCAGTACAGTGTAGACGATGTTTGTCTAGTGCTCTGTGGTTTTTGCTGTGTTCTGGAATTAGGGTGGGACGGGTATTAACGAATAATAATATCTGGTTCCGAGAAGGATACTAGTTTAAAGATTGCAAATTTCTGAAGTGATACGCTCAGTTGGAGTGCAGCTGTAGAAAGCAAGTCTGTGGTAGTGTGGTAGGTAGTATCGAGGTATTGTCTACTACGGGAACTACACACTACCGGATTACCCTAATTGGATGTACTTTCGTAGGAGGGCAGTGGAGAAGGGCTACGGGGTGCAATTTCATGCGAACCGTTGGGTTCGCCAAGGATTGTCGTTGAGGACTGAATTCGAGGCTTGAGTACGAGGATCGGGTTCGAAGTTCGCAGCTCAACGCTCGTCAATCCGCCAGTTCGTCGCTGGATAACGTGAGGCAGCAACGACGACGACACTTGGTCAAGTGGACCAAACATCATCAACATCGCCATTCGTTTGTCTACCACCTCTGTTGTCAGCGCCATCAACATCACTTCATCATCATCGTCAGTGGCGACCGCGGGTGGCAACGCTCCTTCGTTTGGACGTCAACGGAAGGGAGTGGATACTTTTGAGGAGACTTTACCAGGGACTGCACTTTGCCAGGTGGGCCCGTTTTGTGTTGTCCCTCTCCTGCGCTTAACCCCCCTGTCTGTTTGTGAAAACGTGCCTCGGACTTTGGCTGTGCACGTTCGATTTGAGGACGTTGGTCGATTAGCGACCCCCGATCACCCACGAACCATTGCATCGTTCCATTGACCCATTGATTGTTTCAGTACCATTTCTTCGTTTCATGTGTAAATGTTGTATGTGTATGAGTGTGTGGTATGAATGAATAAATAGCTTGAAAGTTGTATATTATTTGTTGTGTTTTCATCCCTTCACGTCTGCGGGAAACTGTCATTCTTTCTGGGTTGTCTGCGTGTGTAAGTTGTTTGTTTGTGGTGTCTGCCCAGGGGGAGTCGTGGCGGTGACATATGGTGGACCTGCGGGGTATGTGTGAGAGTGCCCAGACGTGAAGTTGTCTTGTGATTGTCTTGTGGTGTCCGTGTGTGTGAGGCGTGATTCGGTGAGAGTGTGCACCCCAGCGGGTGGTTGGAGGGAGTCAGGTCGCTGTTTAGCGGAGGCTCACAGCCGGCCTGGGTTCGACCACACGTGAGGGGAAGCTGCCGTTGCACTCTCCATCCGGTTCGCTACCTCGCGGGCCAGTTTCCACTGTTTGAGTGGGAGGAGGTGGGTGATAGGTAAGGAAGATAGCTTAGTTAGGTGGGTTAGTATCTTAGGCTAGGCTAGGTAAGGTTAGGTTTTTGACTTCTTGTTGTTGTTTTTGGTGTTGTTGTTGCTTTCCTTAAGCAGGATGGCATCGCACGAGGAGGCTGAAGGAGTGTCACCGATCGCGGCTCGTACGCGTTCTCGCGTGGGTGTCACGATGGACGAGCGCACGGCGGCAGCGGTTGATTCAGGAGTCACCGATCTACCACTGCGATCGAGCAACGGAGATCGCCGGTCCGGTCATCGCGTCGTGGGTCAGCAGACGACGAGTCGACGACGTTTGAAGCCAGAGACACAGTGAGTGATCCTTTTGTGACGGGATTTGGTGTGACTGGCGGGATGTCGACAGGCGCCGACTTCTACGGAGACCAGGACCGACTGAGCGATGCAACGAGACTGAAGAGGTTTGAGACCAATCCTTACCGTTCAGTCTACAAGGTTGAGGCGGCACCGACGCCGAAGACAGGACCGTTCGCGGACGAGACGCCGATGGAAAGGATCTTGAGGCTCGCTAAGCGCGAAGGATTGAAAGGTCAGGCTGCGTTAGACTACGCGATGGACCAAGCGGCTAGGGCGGCCCGGGAAGACGCCGAGTTGAGGGCTAGTGAGAAAGACGCAGATCGGAGAGAGAGAGAGAGGGAAAGAGAACACGAACTAGCGATGGCGCAACTTAGGTTGCAGGGCGGCGCTGGGAACCGCAGGAATCAACCCGAGTTCGAGACGGTCAAACTCCGGTTGCCATTCTTCGAGGATAAGGACGACCTAGAGACCTACTTGTGCCAGTTCGAGCGTTTTGCCAAGGCTCAAGACTGGAAGAAGGACACGTGGGCTATTCGCTTGGGGACCTTGCTGAAGGGGAAGGCGAGGGAAGTTTACGTTGGCTTGAACGAGGACGACTCTGCCGACTATGAGATCCTGAAGGCAGCGTTGTTGGTGCGTTTCAACCTGACGGCCGAGACGTATCGTAAGAAGTTTCGCCAGCTAAGAAGGGAGCCACCAGAGACTTTCAAACAGTATCTGCGGAAGTCAGAGTTGTTCCTGGAGCGCTGGATGGGACTAGCGAACAAGAAGGCCACGTATGCGGACTTACTGGACCTGGTGCTGATGGAGCAGATGGTCAACGGTTTGACACCAGAACTGGTCACGTTCGTGCGCGAGCGCAACCCGGCAACGGTGGAGGAGGCCGCGACGTTAGCACAGCAGTACGTCGACGCCAGGGCGGGAACCAACCTACGTTTCCCACCACGTCAACCCTTTACACCCAGGGATAAGAGCGAGGGTCGCAAGCCAGCGGGACCACGACCCAACTCACCGGACAAGCGGGAATGCTACAGTTGCGGGCAGAAGGGGCACCTTAAGCGGAATTGCCCGAAACGCAGCGAGAGAGCTGGAGCAGCGTTGCGCGTCTTGGAGGAGGAGAAGGAGGCAGGCAAGAAGGGAGACTCGCGTTTCCAGAGCCAGGTGATAGTGGAAGGGGTTCCGCTGACGGCCATGAGGGACACGGGAGCCGATCTGATATGCTTGCGGGAAGGGGAGGTTGCCAACCTCAAGTACACGGGACGCACGCGGCGCGTCGGATTCGCCATTAGACAGTTGTCCAGGTCACTGCCGACGGCGTGGGTGCAGTTGGAATCACCGTTCTACACCGGGAGAGTGGAGGTAGTGGTGGTACCAGACTTAACCTACCCAGTGGTGATCGGCAACTGGGCGAGGACGGAGCAGCAACGTGATACAGCACTGCCAGTGTTCGTCGAGGAAGCAGCGGAGTGTTGCGCTGTGCAGACGCGAGCGCAGGCAGCCAAGGAGCAGGTCGCTGCAGAACCATTGGTGGTCGGACCAAGCAGGAACGTCGTCGCCACGCCGAAGGAGATTCGTCAACTGCAGTTGGAAGACGGCGAGCTTGCGAAAGTACGACAGCTAGCAGACCGGAAGGCGGGAAAGGAGAAACGAGGAAAGGGGCAAGTGGCATTTGTCTGGAAGCGGGGCCTGTTGTACCGGGAGTATACAGGACAAGACAAAGTGGATCACAGCCAGTTGGTGGTACCAGCCAAGCTTCGATCGGAGGTACTGCGCATGGGACATGACACGCCTTTGGCTGGACATCTAGGAGCTAAGCGGACTCAAGATCGAGTGTGGGCCGAGTTCTACTGGCCTGGGATGTGCCGTGACGTCAGGAGGTACTGTGCGTCGTGCGACGCGTGCCAGCGGACGACGCCGAAGGGGAGTGTCAGGAAGGTGCCACTAGGGCGGATGCCAGTGATGGAGGTACCATTTCAGAGAGTGGGCATCGACCTGATTGGACCCATACGACCAGCGTCTGAAAGGGGGCACCAGAACGTCTTGGTTACGGTGGACTTTGCTACACGGTACCCGGAGGCAATACCGTTGAAGAGGATCGACACACCGCACGTAGCAGAAGCGTTGTGGGAAACCTGGACACGGGTGGGCATTCCGGAGGAAGTACTGTCAGACAACGGGACTCAGTTCGTCAGCGACGTGATGAAGCAAGTACACCACCTGCTATCCGTCAAGGGGATTCGGACGACGCCGTTTCACGCCCAGTGCAACGGGTTAGTCGAACGCTTCAACGGGACGCTGAAGTCGATGCTACGACGACTATGCCAGGAGCAGCCGCGCGAGTGGGACAGGTACATCCCTGCACTGCTGTTCGCGTACCGGGAGGTGCCGCAGGAGTCACTTGGTTTTTCACCCTTCGAGTTGCTCTACGGACGAACGGTGCGAGGACCAATGCAGGTGTTGCGACAGCTGTGGACGAAAGAAGGACAGGACCCAGAGATGCGTACAACGGCAGAGTACGTCGTGGATCTGAGGAACCGGTTGGAGGATACTTGCCAGCTAGCCCAGGAGCATTTGCGCAAGGCGACAACCAGGTACGCAGCGCAGTTCAACAGGAAGGCCGTGGACAGAACGTTCAAGGCGGGAGACAAAGTACTGGTACTGCTTTCCAGTAAGGCCAACAAGCTCGAGGTGGCGTGGAGAGGACCGTATGCGGTGCTGGAGCGCGTGGGCTCTTGCGACTACCGCGTCCAAGTCGGCAGGAACAGGAAGTTGTACCACGCCAACCTTCTGAAGCGCTATGTGGAACGCCGAGGCGAACCAGAGACGACGGTAGCAGTGGTGATTGACCAGGCCGAAACGGAGGGGATGTCGGACATCAGCTACCAGGGTACGGTACCACTGATACCGCTACGAGCAAGTGAAGGGCCGGGGAACGTACAGATCGACCCGACACTGTCTGCACTTCACCAAAGCCAACTACGGGAAGTGTGTCAACGGTATGCTAGTCAGCTGACGGATTTACCCCAGCGCACCACCCTGGACGAGTGCGAGGTGGTGTTGACCGACGACAGCCCTGTGCGCATACGTCAGCATCCGCTACCATTTTCACAGATGGAAGTCGTCAAGGGTGAAGTGGAATCGATGCTGGAGTTGGGGGTTATCGAACCCTGTACATCGCCGTACAGCGCACCGATCGTGTTGGTGAGGAAGAAGAGTGGAGAGGTACGATTCTGCATCGACTACCGTGGGTTGAACAAGGTGGTCAAGTTCGATGCTGAACCACTACCGGACATCGAGTACTTGTTCGCCAAGCTAGGGAAGGCCAAGTACTTAAGCAAGCTGGACCTCACAAAAGGGTATTGGCAGATACCTGTCAAGCAGGAAGACCGAGACAAGACGGCGTTTACGACACCGCAGGGCCAGTTCAGATGGACCACGATGCCGTTCGGTCTGAAGACTGCAGGGGCGACTTTCTCACGCATGATGCGGAAACTGCTACGACCACTGCACCGAGCTGACGTCGACAATTTCATGGACGACGTCATGGTCGCGACCGAGACGTGGGAGCAGCACCTGCAAGCGTTGAGAGCCGTGTTTCAGAGGCTGCAGGAGGTGCATCTCGCCGCTAGACCCAGCAAATGTTTCCTGGGATACAAGGAGCTGAGCTACTTGGGCCATCAAGTGGGGGATGGAGCGATGAAGCCAGAACGAGACAAGTTGGACAAGGTGCGCCGAACGTGTCCACCGACAACCAAGAAGCAAGTCCGAGCGTTCTTGGGGTTGTGCGGATACTATAGACGATTCGTGCCGCATTTCGCCGAAAGAGCGCTGCCGCTGACCAACTTGACGAAAGGAGGGAAGAAGGGGGAGGTCGACTGGACGGATGACTGCCAGAAAGCTTTCGATGACTTGAAGAGAGCGCTGACCAGTGAGCCAGTGGTCAAGTTACCGAACCTGGACAAGGAGTTCATCCTGAGGACCGATGCATCCGAGCAAGGGCTAGGAGCTGCTCTGATGCAAGAAACCGGTGAGGGTGTGCAACCGGTAGGGTTTGCCAGCAAGAAGCTGCTGCCAGCAGAGCGAAACTACTCCACCATTGAGAAGGAGTGTTTGGCAGTTGTGTGGGCAGTACAACGTTTCGAACCATACCTGTTTGGACGGCACTTTTGGCTGGAGACAGATCATCGACCGCTGCAGTACCTGCAGAGAACGCACCTCAACAGTGCCAGACTCACCCGGTGGGCTATGCAGCTGCAGGCCTACGTCTTCACAGTTCGACCAATTCCAGGGAGAGACAACATTGAAGCGGATTTCCTCAGCAGATCTGACCCTGTGGAAGTTTAGGTTTTGAACTCTCCGTAGGTTCGTCTTGGGAGGGGGGTGTGTCACAGGGCAGCCCGTGAAGAAAGCCATGTAGTCTGTGTGTGAAGAGTATAGGGGTGGGGGTGGTACTGCGTGTTGCCGTGCGTGATTATTGTTGTCTCGGGAGCGTGCAAAGCATGGTAAACAGCATACGCCGGTTAGGCCAGGTTAGGAATGTGCTCACTATCGGCAGAACGTGTTTGTCAGCAGTACAGTGTAGACGATGTTTGTCTAGTGCTCTGTGGTTTTTGCTGTGTTCTGGAATTAGGGTGGGACGGGTATTAACGAATAATAATATCTGGTTCCGAGAAGGATACTAGCTTAAAGATTGCAAATTTCTGAAGTGATACGCTCAGTTGGAGTGCAGCTGTAGAAAGCAAGTCTGTGGTAGTGTGGTAGGTAGTATCGAGGTATTGTCTACTACGGGAACTACACACTACCGGATTACCCTAATTGGATGTACTTTCGTAGGAGGGCAGTGGAGAAGGGCTACGGGGTGCAATTTCATGCGAACCGTTGGGTTCGCCAAGGATTGTCGTTGAGGACTGAATTCGAGGCTTGAGTACGAGGATCGGGTTCGAAGTTCGCAGCTCAACGCTCGTCAATCCGCCAGTTCGTCGCTGGATAACGTGAGGCAGCAACGACGACGACACTTGGTCAAGTGGACCAAACATCATCAACATCGCCATTCGTTTGTCTACCACCTCTGTTGTCAGCGCCATCAACATCACTTCATCATCATCGTCAGTGGCGACCGCGGGTGGCAACGCTCCTTCGTTTGGACGTCAACGGAAGGGAGTGGATACTTTTGAGGAGACTTTACCAGGGACTGCACTTTGCCAGGTGGGCCCGTTTTGTGTTGTCCCTCTCCTGCGCTTAACCCCCCTGTCTGTTTGTGAAAACGTGCCTCGGACTTTGGCTGTGCACGTTCGATTTGAGGACGTTGGTCGATTAGCGACCCCCGATCACCCACGAACCATTGCATCGTTCCATTGACCCATTGATTGTTTCAGTACCATTTCTTCGTTTCATGTGTAAATGTTGTATGTGTATGAGTGTGTGGTATGAATGAATAAATAGCTTGAAAGTTGTATATTATTTGTTGTGTTTTCATCCCTTCACGTCTGCGGGAAACTGTCATTCTTTCTGGGTTGTCTGCGTGTGTAAGTTGTTTGTTTGTGGTGTCTGCCCAGGGGGAGTCGTGGCGGTGACAATCTTGTTACAGATAATGGTGAGGGCATCAATCATCGATTCTCCTCCTGCTTGTAGCAGTTCCGCGGGTATGTTGTCCACTCCCGCTGACATCCCTTTCTTCAGCGATTGCACTGCTGCCTCAACTTCTTCCCGGAGAATTGGGAGAATTTCTTCTTCTCTGTTCTCGGATAATGCTAGAACTGATGGGTCTCCAATTGGTGTATGGTTGTAAAGGTCAGAGCAGTACTCTGTCCATCTGTCCAAGACTTCTTGTTCTTCTGTAAGACATATGCCAGACTTGCTTTGGATCGTGGAGACTTTGGGCTGTTGAACACTTGTCAGCCGCTTCACAGTCTGGTAGGCCTTCTTGCTGTTGTTCTTGTTCAGACTGTTCTCTATTTCCTGGCATTGGTCTTCTATCCAGTTCTCCTTTGCTGTGCGCATGCCTTTTCGGATGTCATTGTTGATTTTTCGGTAGACATCAGCTCTCTGTGAGGTGTCCTTTTTCTTTTTTTATCTCTCTTCGTTTATCACACAGATCCAAAGGTTCAGGTGTGATCCACGACTTCTTCTTTGGTCGGTGCTTGCCAAGGATCTCAGTGGCGGCATCTGTCACAGCTGAGTTGAAGGTGGTGGTCATGGTGTTGACATCTACTTCGCCATTCCCAAAAATGAGCAGTGGTGCAAATTTCCCTCCAATTGTGGCCTGAAACAGTTCTGCCACCTCCGGATCTTGCAGTTTTTCCAGGTCGAACTTCAGTCTAGTGCACTTTACTGTATTTACTCTCTTCAAGTGGAGCCGGAAAGACATCATCACGAGATCGTGGTCACTTCCGATGTCTGCTCCTGGAAAAGTGCGTGTCCTGCCAATGTTGATGCTTGATCTGAAGCGTTTCTTGACCATGATGTAGTCGATGTGGTTGTGATGCTCCCCGCCGGGACTGTGCCATGTCCATCGTCTGGAGGTTTTGTGGAGACCAAGCGTGTTTGCCAGCACCAGATTGTTGTATCTGGCGAACTCCAAGAGTCTCAGACCCCTGTCATTTGTTTCGTTTTTGCAGTGGGGTCCACATGTGTCTCCCCAGTTGTGGTGCGCATTTTGGCCAACCTTGGCATTCCAGTCGTCTTGCACTATGACTATGTCCTTCTTCGGCACTTGGTCAAGGACCGCCTGTAGATTTTCATAAAAATCCTCCACTTCGCTGTCGTCATAGTCTGATGTTGGGGCATAGGCCTAGATGATGGTGATGTTGAAAGGGGCTGCTCTCAGACGGATGGTAATGAGTCTACTGGAGACTGGGCGGCAACCCATGACAGTGGCTAGAATGTTGGACCAAGAATCCAACGCCGTGTTCGTGCCTGTCATCTCTACCGCTAAAATTGAGCTTGTGGCCTTTGTCGGTCGTTGTTTCACCTAGGCCTTTCCAGCGCAGTTCGCTGATACCTAGAACGTTCCATCGATAGTGGTCCAGCTCGTGGGCCAGTTCTAATTTTCCTTCCGCAGTTAGGGTCCTGACATTCCAGGTTCCTATGACGATGTTGTTTCTCGTGCGGATCTTGCAAATTAGCAAGTGTTGTGCTCAATTCATATAAATTCTTCATTGCGTGAAATTTATATGGTAATAGTTAAATTAATATGTTTGGCTTAGTTCATAACGAACGTTGTTGCATTCTTGATCATTGGAACAGTGTGGATGAACAGCGAGGAAAGAACATTATTGTGTTTTGGGAATAAGATACAATAACCCGTGAATATGCAGGGTTCTTATTAAAACAACGTCAACAGCGTTCCTCGCTGGTGATTCAACGGAATGCAGATTGTGTACTTATATTCCCTGTTATTTGTCTGTGCGCAGGGAAAGGATTTTCTTTTTCTTTTATTTCTGACTGTTTGGACTCCTGATATGATCATTTTAATCTACTTCCATCCTCAACGCATATTCTTCTGATGACATGGGGTTCGTCATATCCTTGACGTCCATGTGAAGCCAGCTGGACGACATATCATCCTCCTGGTCAAACGTGAGGACAGAGACTGGGTTAGAATTCTAGAAGCAACACCTCAAGATAAAAGGAACAATTCTTGTTCTTCGTCAGGGAATTCCACGTCAGCTAAGTGACATTTTTAACCAACAGTATAATCTATAAGAACCTTGTCATCACTGGTTCATCGTATCACATCATATGAAATAAATATCATCTACCATCAACCAGTGGTATTCTTTATTTAGTTGTAAAAAAGCAAACAGGACGAATGAATAGCCAATAATTTCTGTTATTCTTATCTTTCTATTTCTCAACATTATTTTCAAATCTGTTATCAAATTTTTGACGTAGTAAGAAGACAAAATTGATTTTTATTGATATAAAATTCGTTTATCTGTTCATTCAACCCTTTAACATCAATATATATATATATATATATATATATATATATATATATATATATATATATATATATATATATATATATATATATATATATATATATATATATATATATATATATATATAATATATATATATATAACGCGACAATCGGCTACTACTATTTTTTTAAAATAGTTAATTTTTAAACTCCCTAATAGCCGCTATGATCGATAAATATTTAAGGTCACGATTAACGTTCTACTCACTTGACAGGAAACCCAATTTTTTCGTAGCAGTCTTGTTCATCGGATGTGTCCCAGCAATCAGCGAGGCCGTCACAGACCTTACTGTAAGAGACACACTGACCACTGGAACAAATGAACTGACCACAAGGTCGATGATGGCAGAAAGATTCATCAGACAGGTCTCTGCAGTCAGCTCTGAAATCACACACCTTGGTGTAGTGTACCGTCTGAACACCATTGTCGCAGATAAACATGTATACATATGCTTGGTCACGTTGAGAACGCGTTAAGATTTCCCAGCTGTTGGTTACTGGGAATTGTGTCTGATTTTTTAAATCGAAATCACTTTGAGTAATTTTTGACCCATTCGATTGGGCTATTAGTTTGAATGAGACATTGCATGTTTGAACAAATCTCGTGAATCCACATTCATTGCTTGTATCACATGTAAAAAATAAATGTGTCAAATGTCCTTTGGGGCACACCGTTAGGACTAGAGTGGGCTGAGAATGTCTTTCTTTCTTCGGAGACACATATGTGGTATCCATGCTAGAGGACACTGTATGTGCTTGAAAGTTTGTTATAGGTGGCTTGTTGAGAGAAAGACTTATACCTTGTGTAGGCAAGTTAAAGAGAGTTTGACAGACAGCTCCACACGTTTCACAAGTCGTTGTGACTCTTACTTCCATTGGCGTTTCAAGGATCTGGCAGTGTTCCCCAACAGAGACGGCACTTTCGCTGTTGTGGTAGCGTTTCGAAATAGTGGGAACGAAGAAATTGTAGAGAACAGAATGATCTTCACCTTTCCACATATGTGCGTACATGTTGGGCTTGGATATACCGCCGTATAGTAATCCTGTTATGAATTTGTTGCAGCGGTTTCCTATCTTTCCAAAACTTAGCATCTTGTAAATATCATCCATCTCTTCCTGCGTTTGACTGACAGCAAGAGTTCCTCCCTGTTCCTGACACTGTTGGGAAAATAAATGTAACGGTCTGGATGGAGTAGAGGTGAAAGTAGGGGTTTCTGTAGAGTCCAGTTCTTTAGAGGTGGAATTGTTCCATCTGTCAGCCCTGAAGATCACAAAGAAGCACTTGGACCCTGAGACCAGTTTGCCCTGGCAAGCTTCACTGCTGTAGGGACATCGTCCTGTCTCATCTCGGCCATCTTCACACTCTATCTGCATGTTGCAGTCAAGGTGTTGCTGAAAGGAGGGGTAGAGTTTAACGGAGCAGTTGAACAAACCGTCATCATTTTGCATCGGCAGTGCGGATTTCTTATGGAAAGAAAAGAACATGTTAAAGCCCTTAGGTTCGAAGACTCTATAGCCCACACGTAAACTAATGGAAAATGCATCGACCTGAAGCACTCTAGCCAGCGGCTGTTTCTGGTTGCAGAGCCTCACCTGCCTGGTGACGTTCATTTTAGTGTAGGACAGAGTTAAATGCTCACCGAAGCAATTACTCCCATATATGAACTGTAGCATCAGTTGTTCAAAGCTTACCATCACTGCATCATACCCCCGTGGTACGGTTACTGTATGTGTGGCATTTACATCATATGGACTGAAACACAACCCATCGTAACCGGGTGAGGTAATGTATCCAGCTGTGTCTGAGATCATCAGGACTGGGAGCGTGTTCTTGAGAAATCGTTGATAACTACGGAACTTGATCGTGAAATCAAATGCAGGTTCTGTCATGAAAAAGTACAGGTGGTTGTTGGAGGAAAATATCACTTGATAATAAGGACTTTGCTTACACTGCATGTCTGCTAGTGAAAAAGTCTTCGGCATGTCGGACACAACAACTGGTAAACTGAAAATATTAGGACGCGCCGTGCGCTCCCAACATGTCAGTTCTCCATTCAGCCTCAGCCTAGCTTGCAAGAAAAGCTGTTGGGAAGCCTCGAGATGAAGAATGCATTTTCCTGACTCTGATGATATTTCTGTAACTGCCCATCTTATTTCGCCCATTGGTGCAGCAGTGCTGATATTCAATGTACATTCAGTGACTGTTATATTCAAGTTGCCAAAGGTGTCTTTCTGAATTTGTGAATGTAGCGAGTCGTTGGGTTTATAGGTCTTCTGTTCGCCTACAGCGGCAAGAGCTGTATTCTCTGCGGCATTGGAACAGGAGTGGACATCAGAAGAACAAAGGTATGGAAAATGTGTAAGATTTTGTGAACGTGAGGGAGAGAAAGAGGATGTGAATGTGAGTGTATGTGTGACTGAGTGACAGCGAGCGAGTGACAGCGAGAGAGAGTGTGTGTGTGATCGTGTGAATGAATGCCTTAGCGTAATTGCAAATATTTACTTTACTCTATATGTCTTAGTAAGCCTTTTCTTCATTATTTTCTCCTCTGTGGTGCTCTGCTCCGCACGAGAGCTAACAGCTTGGCTTCAGTTTTTCGTCGGTAGTCCTCATGTCTTCGTGTGATAATCACAGTCAAGGGAAACAGTGCCTCAGGTAGTATGGAAATCACTACAACGTTCAGTTGTGAGCCTCCCCGAGTACCACGGACCACACTGTATAAACTGACCGTGAACCAACACAACACGTTGACGAGAGCAGTGATGCAGAACTGAGCCGCTAGCACAACGCCCTGACTTTCCCTTGACAGGCAACTGACGCACCTTTGCTTCAGACAAACGAAGTTGAACGCCTGAAACATGATGACTAGCACACTAACGACCAGTGTCTGCAAAACTATAACGCCAAAGTGAAAATGTTCTCCAGGGAAATGGTCAGTTCGAATGGGCAGAGGAAAGCATAGTCCTGACTGTTGGTAGAACTGCCAGTTTGATCTTGCCGGTAGAACAGGAATGACAGCAATGACAACTCCAACAGCCCAAGTAAGAAAACATACTCCTGCTGCAGAAATCGCACGAAGCCGGAACTTGCTGACTGGGAAATGGAGGACGACGAATCTGTCCAGTGAAATTACCAAAACGTTCAGCAAAGTCACTTGATGGGAAAGCAAGCGTAGAAAACCTGCCGTCCTACAGGTCTTGCTCTCGGTCCACTGGTATTCATACAAAACATACTGTCCACGATAGAGTTCACCCGCCACAGTGACAATGCCTGTGTACAGTCCTGTGAGTATGTTGGCCACGTTTGTATTGGATATAAACAACCCATAGCTGCTGAGAAATGGATCTTTGAAGAAAACATATCGAGAAATCATGCACGCACAGTTGCCGACCACTGCTACAATGGCGACAATGAGCAGGATCACCTGGTTGGATGTTGAACTGAGCATGTTCTCGCATGTGCTTAGAGGATCAGCTGGTGAAAAACACGTAGGCTTCACTGTTTGTTCTGGGAGAACTCTCTCGCAACATAATCTGTAGTTTGGAGAATAAATACCGGTAAGTTGGGTCAATCCACGGAACATGTCCAGGTTAAAATGTTTCAGGGGGCATCCCCTCAAGTCAAGCTCTCTTAACACTGAAAAGAACTGAAACCCAGTCTTGCCTAGGGTGTGAATCTTTGAGTGAGACAAGTTGAGTTCTCTCAGATATGAGAAGGAGGCAAAGTCCTGACTATTGAATCTGTCCAGCAATGTATTGGAGAGGTCCATCACTTGCAGAACGCTGGATTTATTGCTGTGGTCCGCAATGATCAAACTTGTTAATGGGTTGTCGGCTAGCCTAAGAACTTTTATATTGGGCAATGCATGCAAATGGTTCATGTTCAAAGTCGAAAATCTGTTTCTACTGAGATCAAGAATCTGCAAGTTTGGTAGACTAAGGTTTTCAGGTAGAAAGGAAATATTACCGAGATAAAGACTGAGGTAGATTATATATGCGGCGTGACGGAAGATAAATTGTGACTCGGGCACTGACTTCACTTCCAGGTAGCGGAGCTCAGGATAGTCAGCAGAAGAAAACGAACTTATACAAATAAACGCTAAACCCTGACACACACAAGCCTCTGGGCAGGGTTTAGTTTGACACAGCCATTCATCATCATGCTGTGGACATTGAGGCCAGCCGTCACACAGATGTTCCACATGCACGCACACGCTTGAGTCTAGACAACGGTACAGACCAGGACAACGAACATCGGCACACTGGTTTTCATCCTCCCTGCCAACACAGTCATAGTATCCGTTACAGCGTGTATAGATAGGCAGGCAGTAGCGAGGTTTGCTTAGACAACGATAGTGAGTCTCTGGACAAGGCTGGCTTTCATTAAATTCACTGGCTACGAAACCTCCTTTACCGTCCAGATCGATAAGTCCAGGCGGGTGTTTCAGAACGATTACCTCATCCTTATAACAACTTCGCTCATCGGAATTGTCCAAACAGTGAGTGAAGCCGTCACATTTGTTGGCTTTAGGTATGCACTGACCATTCCTGCAGCGAATGCCCGCACACGCTGGGTGAATACAAAACGTCTCATCAGATCCATCAAGACAATCACGTCTAAAATCGCACACAAGTGTATAGTGAACTGAAGCCTCGTTGTTACACTGAAACATTCTGACAGAGTCTGTCGCCTTGGAATATATTCCGTTATCGATGTTATGGAAGCAAATGTGTTCAGGAGGAAGCTGACTGTGAGATGATGTGCTTATGTGAACACTACTATCATGTGTCACTGTGTACTGTTCGTGCCATCGTTGGAGACGGATCTGACACAATGCAGGAGAATGCACGGGGCATGTATCAACATGGCGTTCCCCTTCACAGCAGCTGCGGCGGTCACATGATAGGAAGCTGTGAGTCACGTGACCGCACGGACAAACAGTTAGATTAAAGTTACGGGAGCTGTTACACAAACGTGACACTGCCCATGTTGTATTGGACACTGGTCCGTAAGTCCATACAACGTGTTGGGACATTTTCCACCCATCGCCTGATTGGCCGTCTTCAAAAATGCGCCCCAAGGAGCTTAACTCCAGTGGCCTCTCACACAGAGGCGTTGCTTCTGATGCCTGACGGCAAGGCCAATCGCGAAATGTAATTTGCTGTTGAAAATGTTTCACGCCTCCTTCAATACAACCATGGATGTGAGATGCTATCCTGTAATTTGATTTGGTTTGAGGCATGAAATACATAGGAGTTCTATCTGCCCATTTCAAAATGGATTGATACATAAAAGGTTCATCGCTCCATTTCTGCTTCAAGCCCACAAAGATATCTTCCATTAAAAATTTGCTGTATTCCCAGAACTTTAGTACGTCTGTCAACTCTTGCTCAGTGGCAAAAGACGCGAGTCGTCCATTATTGTCTTCACACTTTTGGGCCGCTTCGTACCAGGTCCAGGAGCTCTCTTTCAATTTGCCTTTCGTTGTGGACAGTTCGTGATCTTTTTTTAAGAGAAAGAAGCACTTGTTGCTTGAAGCCACCTGGCCCTGACACAGTTCACTGCTGAACGGACACTGGCCGGTCTCGTCCTGTCCGTCTTGACACTCCAGTTCCAAATTACAGTCCAGGTGTTGTTGAAAGCTTGAATAGTCTTCAATGGAACAGTTGAACCGCCCTGTGGGCAACACTTGAGGAAGTCTGTCAATCCAGTGAAAAGAGAACCGCAATTTAAAACCAGTGCCTACCATATTCCTCGTTGACGTCATATTGATGGTGGCAAAACGGACTGCACGGTACACCCGGGCTGAAATGCTGGATGAGCCGCACTCATGCTGCACGTGATTAACACGGCTGTCTGAGTCTGTGACGTAGACGTCCAGGCAGTGAGGTCTAGGGGGATACCAGGACAGGTGAAGTCGTGCAAAGCTGATCATCAAGCCGTGATCGCGCGGGACCTCGATTAATCCCCAACTGGTTAGAAAGCTTGGATAGAGGAGTCCACGGTCAAATCCAAGAGAGGTGATAACACCCAACGATCCTGAGATGTACGTTGTGGGCAGATGACCTTTCAGTCTCTGTGGTAACACTGTGAACTCGATCCTGAGAGTGATGTATACCCTTTGCTGACTACTGTCCACTGAGAATGACGCATAGTTGTCCTTGGTCAACGTCAGACGTGGTGGGTCTCCATTGTTCAAGCAGCTAATTCCTGTTCTCTCCTGCACAGTCAGCAAGTACGTTAGAAGAGGCAGCAAGCATTTTCTTCACAAATAGTCCGATTTAGATGGATTTAAATGTGTAATTAAAAACGCGTATACACGTACACGTGCCCTGTGGGTTCGGGCATTAAATAGAATAGACCCAACGTTTACCGGCGTGTCGTAAGAGGCGACTAACAGGGGTGATGTTAGCACGGCATCACTGGGCGAAAGTCTTCTACACAGAAGTCACCGGCCAGGGCGGAGGAACCTCACGTTACTACAGGTTCAACGACCACGTGCTCAGGGCCAAGGCGAGCCACACTGTATTCGTGGATTTCGACTGTGGCCAACAGCCTGGAGAGGATTGGGCAACGCCAGGTCTTTTTTTTGCCCAAGACACACTACATGATGACACTATCCACTAATTCCATACCGGATCGGTCGTCGCCCGGGTCAACAAGGACCGCGCCTTCCGTTGGCCACCAGGACGGAGGTGTTAAGTATGCAACTGATGGACACGTTAGCAAGATCCGCACGAGAAACAACTTACATCGTCATAGGAACCTGGAATGTCAGGACCCTAACTGCGGAAGGAAAATTAGAAGAACTGGCCCACGAGTTGGACCACTATCGATGGAACGTTCTAGGCATCAGCGAACTGCGCTGGAAAGGCCTAGGTGAAACAACGACCGACAAAGGCCACAAGCTCTATTTCAGCGGTAGAGATGACAGGCACGAACACGGCGTTGGATTCTTGGTCCACAAGAACATTCTAGCCACTGTCATGGGTTGCCGCCCAGTCTCCAGTACTCATTACCATCCGCCTGAGAGCAGCCCCTTTCAACATCACCATCATCCAGGCCTATGCCCCAACATCAGACTATGACGACAGCAAAGTGGAGGATTTTTATGAAAATCTACAGGCGGTCCTTGACCAAGTGCCGAAGAAGGACATAGTCATAGTGCAAGGCGACTGGAATGCCAAAGTTGGCCAAGATGAGCACCACCACTGGGGAGACACATGTGTACCCCACTGCAACAACGAGACAAATGACAGGGGTCTGAGACTCTTGGAGTTCGCCAGATACAACAATCTGATACTGGCAAACACGCTTGGTCTCCACAAAAACTCCAGACGATGGACATGGCACAGTCCCGGCGGGGAGCATCACAACCAAATAGACTACATCATGATCAAGAAACGCTTCAGATCAAGCATCAACATTGGCAGGACACGCACTTTTCCAGGAGCAGACATCGGAAGTGACCACGATCTCGTGATGATGTCTTTCCGACTCCACTTGAAGAGAGTAAATACAGCAAAGTGCACTAGACTGAGATTCGACCTGGACAAACTGCAAGACCCGGAGGTGGCAGAACTATTTCAGGCCACAATTGGAGGGAAATTTGCACCACTGCTCATTTTGGGGGCTGGTGAAGTAGATATCAACACCATGACCACCACCTTCAAATCAGCTGTTACAGATGCCGCCACTGAGATCCTTGGCAAGCACCAACCAAAGAAGAAGCCGTGGATCACACCTGAACTTTTGGATCTGTGTGATAAAAGAAGAGAGATAAAAAAGAAAAAGAACACCTCACAGAGAGCTGATGTCTACCGAAAAATCAACAATGACATCCGAAAAGGCATGCGCACAGCAAAGGAGAACTGGACAGAAGATCAATGCCAGGAAATAGAGAATAGTCTGAACAAGAACAACAGCAAGAAAGCTACCAGACTGTAAAGCGGCTGACAAGTGTCAAACAGCCCAAAGTCTCCACGATCCAAAGCAAGTCTGGCATATGCCTTAAAGAAGAACAAGAAGTCTTGGACAGATGGACAGAGTACTGCTCTGACCTTTACAACCATACACCAAATGGAGACCCATCAGTTCTAGCATGTCCCGAGAACAGAGAGGAAAAAGAAATCCTCCCAATTCTCTGGGAAGAAGTTGAGGCAGCAGTGCAATCGCTAAAGAAAGGGAAGTCAGCGGGAGTGGCCAACATACCCGCGGAACTGCTACAAGCAGGAGGAGAAGCGATGATTGATGCCCTCACCATTATCTGTAACAAGATCTGGCAGAGTGGGGAGTGGCCTATACCATGGACTCAGTCGCTTGTCATCACTCTTCCCAAAAAAGGTAACCTTCAGGAGTGTGAAAATTACCGCACCATCAGCCTCATCAGCCATCCCAGCAAGGTCCTCCTGAAAATAATACTCAACAGGTTGAAACCCCAAGCTGAACAAATCATAGCTGAAGAACAAGCATGATCCAGGGCAGGGCGAAGTACCACTGAACAGATTTTCAACCTCAGAATAATCTGTGAGAAATACCTACAGCACCAACAACATCTATATCATGTGTTCATAGACTTCAAGAAGTCGTTTGACCGAGTCTGGCATGCAGCTCTATGGGCAACAATGAAAGTGTACAACATCAGCCCTAAAATTATTGAAGTCATCAAAAGCCTGTATGACAAGGCTACCAGTGCAGTCCTCCACAACAGCGCCATCGGGAACTGGTTCAGAACAACAATCGGTGTGCGTCAAGGATGCCTACTCTCTCCAACACTCTTCAACATCTTCCTAGAGCGCATCATGTCAGATGCTCTTGCAGATCACGAAGGCACAGTCAGCATAGGGGGTAGAGCAATCTCCAATCTTCGTTTTGCGGATGACATTGATGGATTGGCTGGAGAGGAACAAGAACTTGGATTGGAAATAAGTGCAGAGAAGACCAAAATGATGACCAACAACACCAATGGCATCAATACGGACATCAAAGTCCAATGCCAATCCCTCAACACAGTGCATAGCTTCAAATATTTAGGAGCCATTGTGACTGACAATGGGTCCCGACAGGAAGTCCTCTCCAGGATCGCACAAACAACTGCTGCCCTGACAAGGTTGAAGCCCATTTGGAAAGACAGGACCATCAGTCTACATTCCAAAGTAAGACTGCTGCGCTCCCTTGTCATCTCCATCTTCCTATATGCTTGCGAAGCATGGACCCTTACAGCAGATCTCCAACGAAGAATACAAAGCATGGAGATGAGGTGCTACAGAAGACTTCTGGGCATTTCCTATACCCAACACATCACCAACGACGAAGTCCGCCAGCCCATCACACTAGCCATTGGGCAACACGATGACCTGCTCACAGTGGTGAAGAAACGGAAACTCCGATGGTATGGCCACGTCACCAGATCATCAGGCCTTGCAAAGACTATTCTGCAAGGCACAGTGCAAGGAGGTAGAAGAAGAGGGAGACCGAAAAAGAGGTGGGAGGACAACATTCGAGAATGGACTGGTTTGACACTGAGCGAAGCCATCAGGGCTGCTGAGGACAGAGAAAGATGGAGTATGCTGGTTAAACGATCATCTGTGGTGCCCCTACGACCTCTGGGTTACGGGACAGGATAGGATAGGATAGGATACACGTACACACTACTCGAATTCGCGAAAGCCGGTCCTGTTCAAGTGCAGAGCGCGATCAGTACACACGGTCAAATCGACTTAAATATAACACAAACGAAATCGAATTCTTAGGTTTAGTTTATGCTAACACAAAACACAGATATGAAAGTAACTAAAACGCAAAAGAAGTACCACAATACAAACGATAATTCACAAAAAACGATCAATGTTATAGCACCAAAGATAGAGAATGATATCCATGTTCTGCCTTGTTCTCAACAAGATGAGAGTGCAGATAGTGTCACCAAACACATCATACAAACACGCCACCAATAATCTGGGTCAGATCATTTATTTTCAGAATGACATGAGACGCAGTCGTCATCTTGTATGTTCTAGTGTTGTATTGGTGAAATACTGAAAAATAAGAATGAAAAAAAAGGCACTAAGCACTTGTTTTCTTCGTTTTTCTATATCTGAAACAATTTGAAATTAACAAACAAACAATTTACATCCGTCTGATACAAAATCTACAGGCAGCATAAAATCGCTGAAAGTTCTATCCACTACGCAACTGCAAGCACAATAAATTTAAAGAGGAAAAATCATTGTCTAGCACATGGCGAAGACGTAAAACGAAATGAACAAATGACCACTTGTACACAAAACCATCATTTTACATCCTAGCACTCCAATAACGGCTTACAAGACTAACGGAGCATTGAAAAGATATTCTCTGATTTACAATACAAACAATTATAAACTGACCTTGTGTGAACTGAGCAGGATTATCATAAAAAGCAAACGAGTTTGGCTCTCAGAAGAACTGCATGCGGCATTTTTACAGGAAGTACGCAAAACTCTTTCGATACGAATGAAGTACAGAAATATATATATAAAAGAAACCGAAATAATTTCTGGAGACATAACAATCCACTTGACTCGTTACTCCATGCATCCTTTGTACCGCTGCAGTGCTAGCGTGGGTCGGGCGGCGGGATGCACATATCTCTGCCAGACCAGAGACGCTGGCTGCGTAGCTAAAAATAGTTTTCAGCCACCAGCTGAACGCTTATATTTCAATGAAAAAAGTTTCAGCCATGCCTTGGTCAACGTTATACGTGGAGGGTCTCCACTTTTAAAGCAATTAAGCGCATGTTCCTCCTGCACAGTCAGCTATTACGTTAGATTAAGTAGCAAGCATTATCCTCACAAATAGTCCGTTTGATACACTTCATTAATAATTGCAAGCAGTGCAGTATTTATTTTGTGCTGTCTTTTACACTTCCCAGATGTTTCTAGCGCCGCCATCCGTGGTCATTTTTGTGTGGAATAATAATAATAATAATAATAATAATAATAATAATAATAATAATAATAATAATAATCCTCTTCCTCCTCCTCCTCATCATCATCATAACAAGTGCTGGACACTAGCAGGCGCAACATTTCCTCGCGTGCTCTTATAGGTGTCTGGGGTCTTTAGGGATTGAGGTCAACAGGGGTCAGCACCTCCATCTGCAGCTAAAAGCTAGTCAGTCAAAATTAAGGAGAAACTTAAGAGTGGAAAATTGATTAAAATAACACGTACTACTTTTATTTCTTCCTATCATGTCTTTTAAAATACAATGGAACATTAGAGGCCTTAAAGCCAACTACGAATATAATAATAATAATAATAATAATAATAATAATAATAATAATAATAATAATAATAATAATAATAATAATAATAATAATAATAATAACAATAACAATAATAATAATAATAATAATAATAATAATAATGCTTTGGGAAAATAATGATGAAGCCAAGCATCAATGTAAAGTGGGCATCGATTGTCTGCTTGTTTAGCGAGCTGTTTTGGAAACAAGGTCCTCTCCAGAAATAACATTCTAATTCTTACAACAATCAAAACATTAACAATGATTTAAGTGTGGAATTCGCAAAAACTTTCATCAATGCTCCAGTAGCTCATTATATTTAACTAACATCGTTTCTGATGTTTTAATATGGTTATAAATGATGTTTTTGTATATGCGTGAGATAGAGAAAGAGAGAGCGCGCGTATGTGTGTGTACATATGTGTGTACATATGTGTTTGTACATGTGTGTGCATGTGTGTGTACATATGTGCCTGTTCAAATATGTGAGTGTTAAAGTGTGTGTATGGACTTTATCATCTTGGTTAAAAAATAAAAAAAACTTAATAAACCAACCAACCAACATTCAAACTAAACTGAGTAGGTCAAGTTCGAAGTGCTTTGTTCTTCATACACTGAATGGAGTTTTAGAAACAAGACATCGTTAGAAAGAAAATGGATTCCTCTGTATGTTGTCAGGCCTATTTTCTCCGTACGGTATTTAAATAGGTGACTTTTCCTTCATGCAAGGAGTGATGCGGTATTTGGGGTTGGATAGTGCGTGCGCGAGCGTCCTTTCTCCCACTAAACTAAACTAAGAAACTAAACTAGCGAAATAAGGTGTAAAAATCCAAATGTACATTTATTCAATAAAACATGTAATTAAAAAACCCAATCAAGAAACAAAAGAATGAAACCAAAGAAAGGTATGAAACCAAATTAAAACGTAAACAATCTAAAACATATACATCATAAATAATTTTAAAAATCACTCTCTCACATTGTACTTCTTCTAATTTAACACACACACATATAATATATACACAATAATAATTAAACACACATATGTCCCCCCCCCCCCCTCCCTGTTGTCCCTGTTCAGTCTTTTTATATAAGCCGTGTACGCACTTCACGCTATGCACACTGTCACTGATGGCAAAGTCTGACTGCACACTCCTTTCTTGAATTTCCTTAGCTAAAATGTTCTCTACACAGTTCATAAATGTATATGTATATATGTCGTTTATGAAGAACTAAAACAGATGTTATATAGAGTCACTGGATATTGAACTCCTTGCTGTTACCGATGCCCATGAAAATATAAGTATAAAAATATAAATAAACTGTTCTTTCTTGAATATCTCTCTCTCTCTCTCTCTCTCTCTCTCTCTCTCTCTCTCTCTCTCTCTCTCTCTCTCTCTCTCTCTCTCTCTCTCTCTCTCTCTCAAATCCGTGGCTTCCTCTGCGCTAAAATGTCTACTTGCCAAACGGTCCCCTATTTCTTTTGACTTTTCTCCCTCCTTCTTCCTGCCCTTTCCGGCAGCCCTAGATGACCCTAAGCGCTATGGAACAATCCTCGGTGGTCAGGGGTACGCTCTGGGTCGATGACGCAATGGTCAATATCCAACGAAGACAACCAGCAGCGACCTCCACCCTCAAACAGCTACCGCGAGTACTGCCCTCTCAAAGCAGCATCGACAGCAACAACCCAAGACAAAGACAAGGACAAGTCCATCCTGAAAACAATAATAATACCAACTACTTTTCTGGCATAACTTTTATATATGTCTAGTTTACTTTTACAATAAATTGTCTGCTCTCCTCCTGAAGAAAAAAAATTACATGGTTTTATATGCCCAATTATTTCCATTTCGTTACACTTATACAATTTACACAAAATACAACCATCATAGAAATTCCACATATTTAACATACATTTGTTTCGTTTATATCATGCTTATACAACTTACACTTCACCTCTCTATGTTGAGTCTAGCTGACTGCTTCCAACTCGTCATATTATTTACAACAAAAAGCATTTTAACATTAAAAAAACGTCGCTCAATACAATATCATTGTCACGACAGACTAGTTTTACCCTGCCTATTTACTATTTAGCCTTGTTTAGTCATTGTAACTTTAGAAAGTTAGAGTATTACACAGCAGCTGATTACAGCATAGGAGGTACACACACTGCGAGCTTGACGCCGGCAGTTAGTGACGTCAGCACTGTGTGCCTTGAATCTGAACGTTTTAACCAATGAGACGCAGGCAGAGCGGTTAGAGCCGGTTCTGACTGGGTCAAAACCTAGCATAGCTTAAGTCAGTGCTACGAAATACGCCGAAGTCTACACAGCTAGACCGAGAGCAGAGAAATATCTTCACTCATAGACCAGGAAACAGGACTTTAGAATCTTAGAATTCTATCAAGTAGCCACGAGCCTGACATTGTCAAACAGGTAAATGAACATACTTCTGTTTCATCGTGATATATTTATATTATTGTTGAAATTATGTTTGTAGAATTTGCCATGCATAGATTTGAATTGTTAATCCGAATTTGCGGGACCACGTGGCGAAACACGACCGGTTGCGCCGCCATGTTGTATACCTGACGGAACCACTGTTGTTGAACCTATATGTATGTTTGCAGACCAGTGGCTGTACCAGTGAATGTTTATAATATTATTAATTCTGTATGTGTGTAGTTAGCCACGATTTATATTTATGTATGTATCGGAAATTAGAGTTGAGATTCCAGTGGACCACGGACGTAGCAGAATGTTCGTCGCTTATGTATAGAGATGTGGAGCTATCACTGAGGGCTACTTTGGCTTTCAGTGAGACGCTCTGCACAAACCGATTATTCAGGGTTGTGCAGAATTTCGTCTCTTATATTACAGACGAGCAGGCGAGCTATCCCGTGCGCCCAACTCCAAAGAAACGACGAGTTGGCTGTTTAGCCTCTACAGCACAAGTCTGATAGAGCAACCCTGGAAAACCCCCTGCAAGACCCCACAGCGTGGCAAGGGACCAAACTACACGACGACACAGCGTGTACCAGAAGCTACCTCATCAAAGGGCTTCAAACCACAAGCTAAGTGCCCAGGAATCAGTGCACTTAAACTGATAGAAAAAGGACCACAGTAGTCCACTCTTCAGAACTGTAGTAAAACGGACCACAGTAGTCCAATCTTCATGAAATCTAGAAGCCATTGCCCGATGAAGACATAACAGCTGCCTAGACTATCAGCGATCGAATTATTTGCATTGACTTATGACATCTTAAGGTAGATTAGTACTTAGAAAATCTTGTATAGAGTAGAAGAAATAAATGTGTGATTTTAACTGTTATCAAGTGGCTGGACTACATATGATTCATAGCCGTGTGAAAGCTAGTGTGGCAGTGATCTTTTACCATTTTCTATCTACCTCTGTATCCCAGTCTGAACACAGACCGAGCTAAATAAATAAATTTATTAAAGTAATCCACAGGGTGACTCACTAGCGGTCCCCATAGGATAAAGCGTGAGGTTTACATCATTCCATTGTGCAGAGCCCAGCAACCCATAAAACCCATGTGACAATCATAATAATTAACATATTTCAATAAAAGTTTAAAGACATACAATTTCACGCTCTACATTCTCTTTCATACATTTTTACTACAAGCCCTCCCTAAATAGTTTTCCCCCCATTCTCTCATTGACGATCGTTAGAGACAGGATTCCCGAGGTCGAATTTCACTTACCGACTTGTGATAAGAGATTTCCTCTTCAGACATCACATAGACAACGCCCGATGTGGTTCTATAGACGGGTGACAGCTACCCAGCTCTCAATAACCCCTCAGTCTCCGTGTGTCCCACTCTGACAACAATCCGGATTCTGGCTTAATGTCTCACCGACCTGGGTTTCCTTCTTACACCTCCTAACGATTCGACTACCTCCCAAGTCCAGTATCAAATGAAAGTTCCGGCCAGATTTCTGCAATATGCATCTCAAACTGAGCTCAATGATTGGCTCCTTAAAACTGCGGAAACAAGCTCCATTCTGACCGCACGTGCTAACATACATAACCCATTATCCAATTTCTTGACCTACACTCTCGCCGAGCGACTTGTTATTGTCCGTTTTCTGAAAAACAAGGTGCCCAGAACCCTCTTCCACAGTTTCGCCATGACATATGTTTCATGCACTTTTTCATAGTTGTGACGACACGAGTTTTCAGCACGTACTAGAGATAGTTACGTATCGTGCAGAGTTGCACATCTCTAGTGATACAGTGTACATAGTCGATTCGACAGTTTCTTTTACTGCTATGAAAGATTAGTAAGTATGATTTTCATGTGTTTAACGCAAAGAGCATAATGCATAGTGGGGAAATTGGGTTACTGAGCTTGACTCGATGCTTGTCCTGTGTGCTGGTAGAAGATTTAGCGGGCAGAGTCAATTTGGAAACTTTTGCGAGCAGAGGTTTTTGGACAGAAGTAACTTTGTGACTGTGTGTCAGGTTAGAGTACGTTCTTCTGTAAGGGTAAAGTCTCGATTGTTTCCAACCACCCAAGGTCTTGCGCCCTCGTCGGGACAAGAATGTCTCAAAGCCTGTAGTGGGAGGACTGTAACCGCCATTTATTGGGAAGTAATAAGTGTAGGGTTCTGTCTTAAGGTTGTGTGGCCTACAATTTAGGCACCCTCCAAGGCTCAAGTACCTCGTCGGTATTGAGATGCTTCAGTGCAAAGCATAGCATTAGCTCAGAGACGAATTTGATGCTCTCAAACGGATAACAAGTGTGTACTGTCTTGTGTGGTATTGTGTTGTGTACGTGTATCCGTTGTCACAGGCCGAGGACTTTAAAAGGTGAGTGTGAATCCTGTAATTCATTTCCTTAGTGGCTATGCATTCCGAGACTGCGTACGTGAATGAATGATGGTAAATGAGGAGGAAAGGGATATATTTTGATAAGTAGTTTATTGATTTTTATATGATTTTCTATGATTTTCTTATTATTTGTGTAGAACGAATAATATTGTTGATGTTGTTGCCAAAGTGGGTTACAAAGGGTGACAATGAAGTATGCATGTTAAAGAGAGAGAGGGGTGATGAATGTGAAGGAAGGGAGACAATGTACTATGTTGGAGAGGGGTGATGAAGGTGATGAATATGAGGGAAGCATGTTTGTATTACAGCGTGATAGAGATAATTGTGAATGAAGGGAGATAATGTATTATAAAGTGGAGAGAGGTGATGAAGATGGAGGTGAGGATGAGATGAATCGGGATTGTGTGACTGGTAGTGCAATTGTAATAATTATGTATATTTATATAAACAACTATGTTTTATAAAAGAGATATAAATTATTAGAATTAAGAATTGAATTGTATTACTGAGATACATGTATAAACAGGTCAAGATGGCGGACGGCGGAAGGCGTATCTGTTATGTATTGTTTAAGCTTTTGAGGATGAACTATTGAGACCCTTTATTTGTTTGACAGATTGGGCCCTTTTTGCTATTGCTGCTTGTACTACTACTACTATTTTCTCTATTTCTACTGTTCTACTCCTGCCGTTGCTGCTGTGAGGTGTGGACATTGCCGCCACCACCACTGCCACGTCTTTCCTTGGCTGTTGGCGCCGCTGCTGGGTGTGGTCCTCTATCATCGCCGGGAGCTTTCCATCGGAGTTACAGGTCACCGGTTGCACCACACCGACACACATACAGATTCGCATTCACGCACCTAAACATATACCCATTCTTCAGTGATCAACTACTATAGTTTAGTCTGAGCTCAGTTAAGAGACTGTTAAGTTGTGAGCAGAGACACTACACTAAAAAGCTGACTTCTTCAATACCATTGAACTTCTTAAGATTTGTTTGCTCAGTCTGGAATTGTATTTATATGAAATCCAGTTGATTGTTGCATCATTGCATATTGTTGTGGGTATCTCGTTGTGCATAGTTCTGGGGTTTTCAGTTAGACAAGGGAGGTAATTGTTTAGTAAATACTGGGTTGGGGGTATTGATAGGGGTTGAGGGTGGTTTAGTATCCCATTGTCCTGTGTGTGTGTGCGTTGTTGTTGAATAAAAGAGTGTGATTGTTCATCTGGCATTTTGCGTTAGTTTCTTTTGTTTGAGTTCTATCCTTCCACTCGTTGTTTGTGCTGATCGTCGCGGAACCCACTCGGGTGACGCGACAACAGTGCGTTCATCCAAGTTTGAGTTATTGTCCACTATACACAAATTCACATTATAGCACTACTTGCCTCTATCCAATTACCACCATATTTTAGGACCTGACAGATTAAAATATTTCCACAGAAATTGGTGTTTCACAATAGAGAGATTGCTTTCAAGGACAGTGTAAATTACCAGAAAAAAAAAGCATAATTTATCCGCATTATTTGTTCTGCTGTGTGCATTTCTTAAGTCTATAGATAGGTTTAAAAGTAGTCGATTCTGGTCCAGTGATAGCACATAAAACCTATCATATTCTGTATGTCGGGACAGCAAATTGAACCCGCTTTAAAATACTGAAACATTTTGAATTTTCAGACCGGTACAAAACTTTACAATTGGTGCGGTCCAGGGAATCGCATTTAAATTTTTATACCGATTTGAAAATTAAACAAAACTGTCTGATCCCTGCCCTAATAAAATCATTGATTTCGGTAGTTAAAACACATTTACCATGACAATGGTTATACTAGCGGCCTAGTGAGAACACTTTCCTATCAGAATTTAAAACTTGTTTTTCTCTTAACATTATTTTGAGCATTTGGCGCAACGTTCAAATTCATGAACTTTTTAACATTTTCTCCAAAGTCCACAGTGGGTTAAGTATATATTTGCCAGTACAACAGAATGGATAAAACAAGAATTAAAATATTTTCAACGAACCTTCAATAAAGTTAGGCTCGTCAAGTGACATTCATCAGCTTGACACTGGCACGTAAAGTAGAGTGACAAGACAGTTCTTTCAGGAGACTGGATCCTAAATTGACAATTCTGAGGTCCCCTAGCGTGAATAACGCCACTGCTGTTGACCAGAATGTTGACTGTGTGTAGGGAGCAGTTGGCAGGGAGGTCGTAATATAGCAGATCTTCTTGCATCTGCCCGTGGCGTGTTTGGTTTGTCCCTCTCTCGTCTGAAGGAACACAGTGGCCAGTCTGTCAGCCCCTCTCTCTCTCTCTTTCTCCCTCATCACTCTCTCCCCCATCTCTCTCTCCCTCCCTCCCGTCTATTTTTCTCTCACATGTTGAAAGAAACGACAAAAGGGTTAAATACCGGCACATTCCCCATGATATCTTCCTTGCACTAGTTTACATTACATGCTAAGTGCGGGTACTCCGTTGTAAATCATACTGGTTTCTTTGTAACAAAACAATGCCATTGTCTTCTAGTTACCATTTAAATATAAAAGCAAATGATTAAAGACGAAACACGTTTGTTTTATGTTCTATGCGACAATGCAGGTAAACTTTCGAATAACATTGAACAAAATCATGTGCGCGCAAACTTGCAACTCGTGACTTGTATTATCAAAATCACACGAAACTACACCCCCCCCCCAAATTATTTAAAATATATTTATATTTCCTAAAGCTATAGAAATGCAGTTTACAATTCTATCCTATCCTATTCCGTAACTCGAAGGTCGTTGGGGCATCACAGATGATCCTTTAATTAGTTAGCACATTTTGTACAAAGAATTGATGTGAAATACAAGCACATGATTGTATTGAAATTGAGTAAAGAATGGCTTGGTTTATTGAAAGATGTTTTTCTGATATGTCTATATGTTCACCCATATGATAGTAGATATTGGAATCTGGCGGAGCATGGTTATGGCATTGACGTTTTGGAGCAATGTTTAGTTGATTTGTATGAGAGATTTGAAGATATTTCATTTATCATTTGCGGAGATCTGAATGCGAGAACGAGTTTTAAAAATATTTTACCTTTTGAGGTGGAAGATGATGTATGGAAAGGTTTTGACGAAAGTGAAAATATGAAAGAAATATTTTTGAGACGTTCGGACGATAAGATAGTGAACGCATTTGGTAAACAGTTATTGGATTTATGTTCTATGTTTGATTGTGTTATTGTCAACGGTTTATGTCAGTTTGAATTTGATGATTCGTTAACTTTCGTCACTGCAAGTGGTGGTAGCGTGATTGACTACTTCGTGCTGTCTAGTGATTTATGTGTAACCAGTTTTGTACGTTCATTGCAGGTTGAATCGTTTATTGAGTCGCCACATTTCCCTGTTTCGCTTACACTCTGTAAGCAGTCTGGTGATATTGTTCAATCTGGGGTTTTTAAATGGATTGACAAGACAATATGGACGAAGAGTAAAGAAACTAATTTTTTGGAAAGTTTTCAATCTGATGCTATTCAGAATGTGTGTGAAATTAACATTTGTTAACAACAGCAATACACTTTGTGCATGCTGTAACGTTCTGGAGGATGAAGATCATTTTCTACTTCATTGTCCCTTGTATGATGCAGTCCGAACAAAATACCTGACTTTTCCTGTACAATCTTGCGTTATTCTTTTACAAAAAGCATGTACCTTTCAAATTAGGAGGTTGTGTGTATTTACATTGAATGCGTTAAAAATTAGAACAGAATTTTATAATAGTGTTGAGCTAATTTGAAAACTACCAAAGAAGGAGGGCGGATGAATGAGTCCTTTTTTGATGTAAAACATTATCTGCAAACTATTTGTTTTGTATGTGTGCATAATATTGTAATTGACCTTAAATTCTAGGGGCCGGAGGCCCGAAGATTTTGAATAAACTTTTCAAACTTTCTCCCTCATCACTCTCTCCCCCATCTCTCTCTCCCTCCCACCCGTCTATTTTTCTCTCACATGTTGAAAGAAACAACAAAAGGGTCAAATACCGGCACATTCCCCATGATATCTTCCTTGCACTAGTTTAAATTACATGCTAAGTGCGGGTACTCCGTTGTAAATCATACTGGTTTCTTTGTAACAAAACAATGCCATTGTCTTCTAGTTACCATTTAAATATAAAAGCAAATGATTAAAGACGAAACACGTTTGTTTTATGTTCTATGCGACAATGCAGGTAAACTTTCGAATAACATTGAACAAAATCGTGTGCGCGCAAACTTGCCACTCGTGACTTGTATTATCAAAATCACACGAAACTACACACCCCCCCCCCCCCCCCCAAATTATTTAAAATATATTTATATTTCCTAAAGCTATAGAAATGCAGTTTACAATTCTATCCTATCCTATTCTGTAACTCGAAGGTCGTTGGGGCATCACAGATGATCCTTTAATTAACCAGGGTTCTCCATCTTTCTTTGTCCTCAGCAACCCTCATCACCTCGTTCAGTGTCAAGCCAGTCCATTCTCGAATGTTGTCCTCGCACATCTTTTTCCCCCTCCCTCTTCTTCTGCCTCCTTGCACCGTGCCTTCCAGGATGGTCTTTACAACGCCTGATGCTCTGGTGAAGTGGCCATACCATCTGAGTTTAAGTTTTTTCAACACTGTAAGCGTGTCATCGTGGCTTGTGTGATGGTCTGTCGGAATTCGTTGTTGGTGATGTGTAGGATATAGGAAATGCCCAGAAGTCTTCTGTAGCACCCTATCTCCATGCTTTGTATTCTTCGTTGTAGGTCTGCTTTGAGGGTCGATGTTTCGCAAGCCTATAGGAAGATGGAGATGACAAGGGAGCAAATCAGCCTTGACTTGGAACGTATACTGATGGTCCTATCTCTCGAAATGAGGTTCAACTTTGTTAGGGCAGCAGTTGTTTGTGCGATCTTGTCGAGACCCATTGCCTGATACAATAGCTCCTAAATATTGTATGCTATGCACTGTGTTGAGGGATTGTCCATGTTGATGCCGCTTGTGTTGGTCATTATTTTGGTCTTCTCAGCATTTATTCCCATTCCATTGGCTCTGAGCCTCTGTACCAGCGGTTCAAGTTCTTGTTCCTCTCCAGTCAATCCATCAATGTTATCCGCAAAACGGAGCTTGGAGATTGCTCTACCCCATATGATGACTGTGCCTTCGTGATCGGCAATGGCACCCGACATCATGCGTTCAAGGAAGATGTTGAAGAGTGTTGGAGAGAGTAGGCATCCTTGACGCACACCGAGTGTTGTTGTAAACCAGTTACCGATGGCGCTGTTGTGGAGGACTGCACTGAATGTAAGTCTAATTTTTCAATGTTTGGTGGTCTGGGATTGCGTTTTGCAGCTGCTTAGCCTTTTTAAGGACTACAACTATCAAATTAGGAGTCAGCATTGCACTGCCTTTGGGGCTACAGCTTTGGGGGGCTGGACCATTCCCAAAATCAGAACAACGTACGTCAATCTGGCTCGGAAGAGTCCGCTGGACCTAAAGCAACAATTATGTAATGATGAATAAAAATTAATACAATTACAATAACAACATTCCCAAATGCCTAAGATCCTGACAGGGTCAAAGAGTTATGTAAGTATCAAGACATACGCATCGTTTTATATATAATAGGACACGGTGTCAGCTTGCGCAATTCACGGCTTGAGGGATTTTTTGTAATATCAGGTCACAGTTGACATTTAACCAGACAAGTGTTCAGTATGCTGTAACATAATGTGGTTTATTTAAAATCTACTGTGTTATTTTTTTATTTTATCTATACTTTGTTTTTATTTGATTTCATATATTGTCATTTTATCATTTATTCTATCTTATTTATTTTATGTTAGTTATTTTAATTTATTTTTTGTTTTTTTTAATTTATTTTTCAATGTTATTGCATTATAAATATATATTTTTTAAAATTTCTTTCATATTATTGTTTTATTTCATTTATTTTAATTAATTTTGAATATATTTTAATGTTATTATTTTTGCTATTTTATATTTTTTGTTTTGTTTTATTTTATTTTATTGTATTTTATTTGAGTGTGAGGATAGTACGTCAATTTAACTGTTTACTCTCTACACATACTGCGCACGACTGCTTATAAACTATATTCTACATTGAGAAGGCACACTCACTAACAGATTACAATCTATATATTTATGGCATAACTCTGTCAGCCTCTCTCACACACACACACACTATGACGGTGGGTTTATTGTTGCTGGGCTTTGCACAATGGAATGCTATTACCTACTCGCAAAGATCGGCTAGTTAGATCACCCTATGCCTAATCTTAATACATTAAATTGTATATGTTTGGCCCGGTCTGTGTGCGAATATGGTTACAGAGATAGGGAGAAAAATGTCAACGATTCGCTGACACATTAGCTCTCGCACGGCTATGAAACATAGGTAGTCCAGCTACTTGTTAACAGTAAATCACACATTTATTTTCTCTACTCTATATCTAATGCTAATCTCTACATTAACTTAAATGTCCAAAACGTAATATAACTAGGATTAACTTCCTATCCCATCCTATCCTGTCCCGTAACCCGGAGGTCGTAGGGGCACCACAGATGATCATTTAACCAGCATACTCCATCTTTCTCTGTCCTCAGCAGCCCACATGGCTTCGCTCAGTGTCAAACCAGTCCATTCTCGAATGTTGTCCTCCCACCTCTTTTTCGGTCTCCCTCTTCTTCTACCTCCTTGCACTGTGCCTTGCAGAATGGTCTTTGCAAGGCCTGATGATCTGATGACGTGGCCATACCATCGGAGTTTCCGTTTCTTCACCACTGTGAGCAAGTCATCGTGTTGTCCAATGGCTTGTGTAATGGTCTGTCGGACTTCGTCGTTGGTGATGTGTTGGGTATAGGAAACAGTCCACAGTTCACTTTGAGTGGTTCGGAGTATGGGTAGATATTTGATGGATCTATTCTGCTACGGTTCTCGATATTTGCTACTGTGTCATCCTTGGGCTTTGTTCTGGGTTTGCCTAATGTTCGTTTTCAGAAGGAGTGGACTACTGCACAGCCCCTATAGATCAATGTTTGTGCACTTGTTCTCAGGTACTTAGCTGATAAGTTGATGGGTTTTGTTGCTTTCTCCTCGACTTGTTTGTTGACTTCTGAGTTATTGGAGCTCAGTGCTTGCTTCTCAGTTGTGCAGGCCGCGTGTCTGGGATGACTTTCTGTGGGGTCTATCTCCTGCCGTGGACCAAGCCTGTTCGTCCTTTTGACAATGTCAGGCTATGGCTATACTGCGATTAATTGGATTTCACCCATCACCTGCGTAGTCTCCTGAGCGAGATCTTTCAGCGTGTGCGTCCACCTCGGGTGAGATTCTAATAAAGACTGACGTTAACTTAACGCTGTGGTCCCCTCAAGCGCGTGATATCCCAAAATCCTTTGCGCTGACGCAAGGGCCGATGGGTATAGGTCAGCTGGATGATGTCACGGCCATACCTAGTGAAGATTTGGCCAATCCATACTTAGAATAACCCTAACTTCTGTCGTCTGCTAGGCATCGACTTTAAGTTACAAAGACCAAAAAAGGATGAACGTTTTGGAGGTTTGAAGCCTTAGTGTTGGGTTTAAACTAGCCTCTCGTGACACACACATGCTGAAAAAAAAACACAAAAGGGTCTAATAGCGGCAATTTCCGCACGATATCTTCATTGCCACAAGTGTAGGTTAAATTCTAAAGGCGGGTACTCTGTTGTAAACCGTACGGGTTTCTTTGTAAGATAACAATGCCATTGTCTACTAGTTACCATTAAAATAAAAGCAAATGGTTAACGAAGGAAACCGTTTGTTCTATGTTCTATGTCTCACTGCAGGTACACTTTAGAATAACGTTGAACAATCGTGTGTGCGCATACTTGCCACTCGTGATTTGTTTTGATCAAAATCACACGAAACTACATTTTCAACCAAATTATTTAAACTATATTTATATTTCCTAAAACTATAGAAATACCGTTTACAATTATATCTTATTCTATCCCGTAAATCGAAAGTCGTTGGGGCACAACAGATGATCGTTTAACCAGCGTACTCCATCTTTCTCTGTCCTCAGCAACCCTCATGGCTTCGCTCAGTGTCAACAAGCCAGTCCATTCTCGAATGTTGTCCTCCCACCTTTTTTCTGTATCCCTGTTCGCCTGCGTCCTTGCACCGTGCCTTGCAGGGTGGTATTTGCAAGGCCTGATGCACTGGTGACGTAGCCATACCATCGGAATTTCCGTTTCTTCAACACTGTGAGCATGTCATCATGTTGTCCGATGGCTTGTGTGATGTTTGTCGGACTTCGTTGTTGTTGGTGATGTGCTGAATTGAGACTGCTGCGCTCCCTTGTCATCTTCATCTTCCTATATGCTTGCGAAGCATGGACCCTCACAGGGGATCTACAACGAAGAATACAAAGCATGGAGATGAGGTGCTACAGAAGACTTCTGGGCATTTCCTATACCCAAGACATCACCAACGACGAAGTCCGAAAGACCATCACACAAGCCATTGGACAACACGATGACCTGCTCACAGTGGTGAAGAAACGGAAACGCCGATGGTATGGCCACGTCACCAGATCATCAGGCCTTGCAAAGACCATTCTGCAAGGCACAGTGCAAGAAGGTAGAAGAAGAGGAAGACCGAAAAAGAGGTGGGAGGACAACATTCGAGAATGGACTGGTTTGACACTGAGCGAAGCCATGAGGGCTGCTGAGGACAGAGAAAGATGGAGTATGCTGGTTAAACGATCATCTGTGGTGCCCCTACGACCTCCGGGTTACGGGACAGGATAGGATAGGATAGGATGTGCTGGATATAGGAAATGCCCAGAAGTCTTCTGTAGCACCTCATCTCCATGCTTTGTATTTTTTGTTGTAGATCTGCTGTGAGGGTCCATATTTCACAAGCATATAGGAAGATGGGGATGACAAGGGAGCGCAGCAGCTTTACCTTGGAATGTGGACTGATGGTCCTGTCTCTCCAAATGGGCTTCAAACTTGTCAAGGCAGCAGTTGTTTGTGCGATCCTGGAGAGGACTTCCTGTCGGGATCCATTGTCTGATACAATGGCTCCTAAATATTTGAAGCTATGCACTAGTCGTCTTGGACTTTGATATCCATGTTGATGCCACTGGTGTTGGTGGTCATCATTTCTGTCTTCGCTGCATTTGTTTCGATTCCATTGTCTATGGAGGTGGTGTCAAGCCTCTGTACCAGCTGTTCAAGTTCTTGTTCCTCTCCAGCCAATCCATCAATGTCATCCGCGAAATGGAGTTTGGGGATTGCTCTACCCCCTATGCTGACTGTTCCTTCGTGATCTGCAAGGGCATCTGACTTGATGCGCTCTAGGAAGATGTTGAAGAGTGTTGGAGAGAGTAGGCATCCTTGACGCACACCGATTGTTGTTCTAAACCAGTTTCCGATTGCGCTGTTGTGGAGGACTGCACTGCCCTTATGTAAGTCTAATTTTTCAACGTTCGGTGTTTTGGGATTTCGTTTCACAGATACTTAGTCTTTGTAAGGACTACGACTCTCAAATTAGGAGTCAGCATTGCACTGCCTTTGGTGCTACAACTTTGGGGGCTGGACCATTCGCAATGCCTAATATCCTGACAGCTCTTTGCTTGGACGGTGAGCGGGAATGTACCCTGGGCGGGCATGCATCAGTACAATCAAACTTTAGCCCCGTTATTGAGCAAGCAGTTGTCTCCTCTGCTGTTCTGTGGTCGGAATAAACGACGGACCAACATCTATCTATCTATCTATCTATCTATCTATCTATCTATCTATCTATCTATCTATCTATCTATCTATCTATCTATCTATCTATCTATCTATCTATCTATCTATCTATCTATCTATCTATCTATCTATCTATCTATCTATCTATCTATCTATCTATCTATCTATCTATCTATCTATCTATCTATCTATCTATCTATCTATCTATCTATCTATCTATCTATCTATCTATCTATCTATCTATCTATCTATCTATCTATCTATCTATCTATCTATCTATCTATCTATCTATCTATCTGTCTATCTATCTATCTATCTATCTATCTATCTATCTATCTATCTATCTATCTATCTATCTATCTATCTATATCTATCTATCTACAGTACTCCTCGCTTAAGGTGACCCCCCCACGGGACCAAATTTTTGTTTGATCTTATCCCTAAACAGTCCTCTGATAAGATCAACTACCAGTACAAAACTTGATCTTATACGAGGTGCTACATTTTTTTGTCGTGTGACTTTGTGTGTGCGTGTGTGTGTGCGTGTACATGTGTGCACGTTGGTGCGCGCGTATGCATGTATGCATTACTGTATATGTATTTTTTGTGCGTGTGTACGATGCATAAGCACACACTCAAACACTCAAACGAACGGATGCAAGAATGCATAAACATACACACTCTCACACACACACACACACACACACACACACACACACAAACACATTGACACTGAGAATAAAAAGTATGCACCAAGACCGTTACTGGGTGTATTTGCGCCACGGCACATGCTTTATCGCTAGTGAATGAAGTCAATTCAGGGTAAGGTCCACTGTGGCAATACGTCCCGCTAGGAGGGGACACGGCAGATCACAGTTACACCTGTCTACACCGCCCATGGGTCGTACTCTGTCAAAGTGGTTCCCGTGTGTATTGCAGAGTGTCGCATAACGGAGGATGCTTGCTGGACGTGCATTGTGTGATTTCTCGAGGAATAAATATTGATTTCTGTTGGGTACCATCACATTGCGGAATTCATTGGAATGTGGTTTGTGATAGATTAGCTAAGGAGGGAGCACAAAGGTCGTCAGATTCTATAATTATAACAAATTTGAATATGTGTAATCATGAAATGTTTTCCTTACTAGAAAAGGAAGTTTATCATGATAATAACATTAAAAATATATCTATACTGAATTGTTCAGGACCACTTTCTAAATTAATATATAAATTAAGAATGAACGCATGGAACACTAAATACTCAGCTGATGTTAAATGTATATGTAATACAAGTCTATTAGTACATCACCTTCTCTTTGAATGCTCAGTTTTAACAGACATATTCAAAGTAAATGGACATAGCATAACTGAATATGGACATTCTGTAGACTTGGTTCTAAATCATCCAAATGTTACAGACGTTGTGAAAGTTATTGCTAAATCTCCTGTTGGTAGACTCTTATAGCCTGTTTGTTTTGAAATTATGTTTTGAAATAGTTAAAGTGAATCAAAAGTTACATTTTCAATGTCTAATATTACCTAAATGTGTCATCCAAATGTTACAGACGTTGTGAAAGTTATTGCTAAATCCCCTTTTGGTAGACTCTTATAGACTGCTTGTTTTGAAATTATGTTTTGAAATAGTTAAAGTGTTTTAAAAGTTACATTTTCAGTGTCTAATATCACCTAAATGTGTGAACAGACATTAAATTAAAGATTGATTGATTGATTGGCTGGACGTGACAGGTGTTCTGGGATGGAATTCCATCTCAAAACAGGAAGTGACCTCATAAATGACGTCATCTGTGACATCAATTTCTCTTAAGCAGTAGTCTCCTCCATTTGGGAACCAAAACGGGGTTGACGTTATCCGAGGTTTTCCCTTATGCGAGGTGACGCTAAGCGAGGAATTCTAAAAGGTACAAAGAAGGTGTTTGGCCGGGACCAACAACCTGATTGATCTTATCCGCGTTGTGACCTTAAACGGTAGTGACGTTAAAAGAGGAGTACTGTATCTATCTATCTATCTATCTATCTATCTATCTATCTATCTATCTATCTATCTATCTATCTATCTATCTATCTATCTATCTATCTATCTATCTATCTCTCTATCTATCTACATAAATTATCTCATAATGGCTAGCATCGTACAGGGACCATTAAGGAGCAAGCAATATAACAAGTCAAGGAAGGCAGTCAAGTTGCTTTAAGCATCAAATACGGTAATTATATACATAGTGAAGAGTTACTTTTGTATGTTTGATTTACTACTTCTGCATTCATTTATTTTGTTTCATTGGTGCGGGTTTGGAACATTTCTTGTACCATACTTGGGTGTTCGGGCTTCATCGTCGTCGGTTACATTGTTCTGATACGTCTTGATTAGTATTTTTTGCCTACAGTTTCCTTATTACGTAAAACACGTGATTTGTACATATTGTAACTATCCTATCCTATCCTATCCTATCCTGTCCCGTAACCCGTTGGTCGTAGGGGAACCACAGATGGTCGTCATCATGTAGTGTGTCTTGGGCAAAAAAGACCTGGCGGTGCACAATCCTCTCCAGGCTGTTGGCCACAGCCAAAATCCACGAATATAGTGTGACTCGCCTTGGCCCTGAGCACGTGGTCGTTGAACCTGTAGTAACGTGAGGTTCCTCCGCCCTGGCCGGTGACTTCTGTGTAGAAGACTTTCGCCCAGTGATGCCGTGCTAACATCACCCCAGTTAGTCGTCTCTTACGACACGCCGGGAAACGTTGGGTCTATTCTATTTAATGCCCGAACCCACAGGGATATTGTAACTAATCAAGATATTCTCATTATGTTACTAGCGTTTTGTGTCCACTGTAGTTTCTAGTGAAACTTAATAACGAAGTATAATTTCATAAAATTTGGTCTTTTTCAGTAATTAGGGTATTTGTATAATAAGTAAGGTAGATTTGTGAGTTTTTGAAAATGGGTTTTGGATTAATTATAATTTGAAGATTATGCGCCACTCCTTACCTAGAGGTCAAAAAAGCAACAAGAAGCAATTTTCTCACCCCATTTTTTTAGAGACCAAAAGTAATTTCTGAGGCGATGCACGCAATAACTGAATCGCCTAATTTTTGAGATAACGTCCAAATTGACTGGCTAGACACTGAGCGATGCCATCAGGGTTGTTGAGGACAGAGAAAAATGGAATATGCTGGTTGAACTATCATCTGTGGTGCCCCAACGACCTCAAAGTTACGGGATAGAATAGGATAGGATAGGAACGTCCAAACACACGCCGCTCACATACTGATGCGATCAAGTTTTGTCTGTTGTCCAAAGCAACACACACACACACACACACACACACACACACACACACACACACACACACACACACACATATGGAGTTCCAACAAAATGTAGGCCGAATGCAGAGTTTGAGCGACTATCGGTTCCGGCGACTGCAGTTATCGGGGATCATAATCCGCGCACCGAAGTTGCTCGTCGCTGGCCTGAACGTGGCGCTCAATAACCCCGGCTCCTGGCTCTCAACACGCAGTAGTTGGGTACATTATAGTCCTCGGACACAGAGCATATAGAGGACTATGAAATGAAGAAGTCGAAGTAATGAGTCCCAAAATAGGGCAAGAGGCGAGATGACGATAACAGGAAGAGGACGAAGGCGACGTTAGGAGATGTAGCGCACGATGCTGCTCATAGGAACGAAGAACGAAGACGTCGTCGGAGAAGCGGAGCGCTCGAAGCTGTTCGTAGGAGATGTAGCAGACGAGCAAAAAGGAAGAATACTCAGCAGGGTGATGTTTTAGACACTCCGTGAACACAACCTGTTCTTCTGCTGTCCTACTTACCTTGCCACCCACAAGGCTGTGTTGTTGACCCAGTTCTTTTCACTCTGTATACTTCTCCTCTCTCTGACATCATCAACACTCATCACATCAATCATCACGTCTACCTTACGACCCACAAGGCTGTGTTGTTGACCCAGTTCTTTTCACTGTGTATACTTCTCCTCTCTCTAACATCAACAATCATCACATCAATCATCACGTCTACCTTACCACCCACAAGGCTGTGTTGTTGACCCTGTTCTTTTTACTCTGTATAACTTCTCCTCTCTCTAACATCATCAACAATCATTACATCAATCATCACGTCTACCTTGCCACCCACAAGGCTGTGTTGTTGACCCTGTTCTTTTCACTCTGTATACTTCTCCTCTCTCTAACATCATCAACAATCATCACATCAATCATCACGTCTACCTTACCACCCACAAGGCTGTGTTGTTGACCCTGTTCTTTTCACTCTGTATACCTTCTCTCTCTAACATCATCAACAATCATCACATCTCCCTTGCCACCCACAACGCTGTGTTGTTGACCCTGTTCTTTTCACTCTGTATAACTTCTCCTCTCTCTGACATCATCAACAATCATTACATTAATCATCACTTCTACCTTACCAGCCACAAGGCTGTGTTGTTGACCCTGTTCTTTTCACTCTGTATAACTTCTCCTCTCTCTGACATCATCAACAATCATTACATCAATCATCACTTCTAGGCTGACAATAGCCAACAGTGACAGTGATTCCCTTGAAAATCTTCTTCAAAGGACCACTGACTATTTCACTGACACACAAAACTGGATCACTGCCAACAAACTTCAACTCAACACTGACAAAGCCGCGGCCATACTCATTGGAACCAAAGAAAGTTTATTTCTGTCTCTACTGATTCAATTTCACTTTTTAGAGTTGATCGCAGACAGCTTAAGAAAGATTAAAAGATTCAGCAAACTCGATGTGCTGAACAGAAAGCTGTTAAATAAAGAGAGTTCGCTGAACAAAAAGATCTTAAGGAAAGAGAGTTAGTTGAAGAGAAAGATCTTAAGAAAAGAAAGTTAGCTGTTCAGAAAGATCTTAAAGAAAGACAGTAAGCTATTCAGGAAGCGAAAATGGAAGCTAAGAAAGCAGAAGTCGATGCTGAAAGAGAAGAAGTTAAATTAAAAGCAGGAAGAGTTAGCTTTAAAAGCACAGAAAACGAAAAATTAAAAATGCTTAGAAAGGTGAAAGGGCTAACGTTTCATAAATATCTTCATCCTGTATTGTATGTATAAAGAAAATTGCTTGAACGTGAGACACGCTACTATACAATTGAGAGGGAATGTTTAGCGATTGTCTGGGCAGTGGATACATTTAACAGGTTACTGTTTGGACGCCACTTCGTTGTGGAGACAAATCATACCTCTCTCACTTTTATCAGGAAGCCAGGGCTTACTAACGACCGTCTCCCTACAAGGTTTTTCATTTTCAGTGGTACCTATTCCTTGGTCAGTGAACCACGAGGTTGATGTCCTGTCCCGTTTGACGATTTTTTTTCTACAGAGAAATTGTACAAATATTTACTTGTGATTTTGTGAATTCTGCAGAACATGACACAATTCTACAATGTAATTTTTCTTATACATACTATATATTTTTAGATGTTTTGATTTTGTGAGATGTAGTCATTATCTTATTAATATATATATAGATTCTGCACTAAGTTGAAAAACAAACCCAATTCTTACCAAAAAATGACCATAATTTACTGTTGTCTTGCTAATAAAGCAAAATTTTTTACATAAAAAGTGATTTGCACGCGAAAGGCTTGCATTTTCTGAGTTCAGTTCAACAATCGGCGCTTTTTTCTGGGTATAAATGGCAGCGCTTTTGCTGCTTTTCTAACCATGCTCCCAAGGCGACGATATATATGAATATGAGAGAGGAGTGGCGATGTGTTATAGCATGCTAGAGGGGTGATAAATATGAGAGAGAGGATGAATGAAGATAGTTTCTCAGGAATGGGTTTATGATGCATTTGTATTTGTATAAAATAATCACGTTCATGAGAAGTTGTATTACATTACATTACATTATTATTGCTTTAGGTCCAGCGGACTCTTCCGAGCCAAATTAGGACCGGACAACCCCTGATCCGCATAAAAGATCTGTTGAAAAATCCCTAGTGGTGAAACTGAAAGCTCTCCACCAGCCAATCACTTTACAATAAAGACATGCCACGCAGGGGACGCTGAGGCTGTACTCTAATTAAGAAGTTATATAAATAATAGAAGAAATATAGAATTATAGAAGAAAAGGCTACCAGAGCAGTACTCCATAACAGCGCCATCGGGAACTGGTTCAGAACAACAATCGGTGTGCGTCAAGGATGCCTACTCTCTCCAACACTCTTCAACATCTTCCTAGAGCGCATAATGTCAGTTGCCCTTCCTTATCACGAAGGCACAGTCAGCATAGGGGGTAGAGCAATCTCCAATCTTCGTTTTGCGGTTGACATTGAGGGATTGGCTGGAGAGGAACAAGAACTTGAACAGCTGGTACAGAGGCTTGACACCACCTCCAGAGCCTATGGAATGGAAATAAGTGCAGAGAAGACCAAAATGATTACCAACAACACCAATGACATCAACACGGACATCAAAGTCCAAGGCCAATCCCTCAACACAGTGCATAGGTTCAAATATTTAGGAGCCATTGTGTCAGACAATGGGTCCCGACAGGAAGTCCTCTTCAGGATCGCATAAACAACTGCTGCCCTGACAAGGTTGAAACCCATTCGGAAAGACAGGACCATCAGCCTACATTCCAAAGTAAGACTGCTGCGCTCTCTCGTCATCTCCATCTTCCTATATGCTTGTGAAACATGGACCATCACAGCAGATCTACAACGAAGAATACAATGAATGGAGATGAGGTGCTACAGAAGACTTCTGGGCATTTCCTATAACCAACACATCACCAACGACGAAGTCCGACAGCCCATCACACAAGCCATTGGACAACACGATGACCTGCTCACAGTGGTGAAGAAACGGAAACTCCGATGGTATGGCCACGTCACCAGATCATCAGGCCTTGCAAAGACCATTCTGCAAGGCATAGTGCAAGGAGGTAGAAGAAGAGGGAGACCCCAAAAAAAAGGTGGGAGGACAACATTCGAGAATGGACTGGTTTGACACTGAGCGAAGCCATCAGGGTTGCTGAGGACAGACAAAGATGGAGTATGCTGGTTAAGCGATCATCTGTGGTGCCCCTACGACCTCCGAGTTACGGGACAGGATAGGATAGGATAGGATAGGATAGGATAGGATAGGATAGGATAGGATAGAAGAAATATGAAATATAGAATTATCGAAGAAATATGAAATGTTATGATGCATAATTAAACAGGTCAAGATGGCGGAAGGCAGAAGGAGTTAGTTTCCATGTATTGTTTACTTTGTGGAGGTGGTTTAGTACGACAGTTTATTTTTTGACCAGATTGGGCCTATTTCTGCTACTACTAATACTATTGTCTACTACTATTGTTCTACCTGTCTATGTTCCACTGCTTCCACTTCTGTTGCTCCGTCTTCGTTCCACGTTCTACGTACTTCGTTCTACGTACTCCGTTCCACGTCTACATTCCACCTCTACTTCCACCTGCAGGAGGAGGCACGACGACGTGCTTGTGGGACCGCTGCTACTTGGGTCGCAGTACCCAGGGCCTCACGTAAACCCTCAATCATACGCACATTACACGCACAAAAACTTAAATTTTAAACAGTGATTTTCTACAGTCTGTGACAGGTTGGATCAGTTGGTGATTTTCCTGAAGTATTACTTTCAGTCAATTTAATTATTCTGTGTATAAAGCATCGTCATATAAACTAAATACATTTCTTCAAGGCTTGGTGTTTGTATACTTGAGCTATCGGTTGTATTACTTCTTCTATATTTTCATTTTATTATATCTTGAGGCACGGTGGTCTAATGGTAGTGCTTTAGTTTGCGGATCTGAAGGTCCCGGGTTCGAGCCCTGGCCGGGCTATTGTGTTGTGTCCCTGGGAAAGACACTTTACTCCCGTTTCCTACTCCTTCGGATGAGAGTATAAACCGAGATCTAGTACGTCTGTGTGTCGCATACATTCCATCATAACGGACTTTAAAGATCCTGACGCTCATGTCCTAGACAGGTGAGTGCCGGTGACAAGAACAAACCCAGCATGCAGGTCTTTCTCCCCCACCCCTGGCTGCCCAGGATTGTGCTCAGTTGTCTGGGCGTCAGACCATGCGCCCAAAGGCTGCAGGTGGGCGTCTCGTTAGAGTGAGTTAGATCCTGTATCGACCAGCGCCTTGAGCAGCTCTTGAGCTGGAAAAGCGCTATATAAGAACGATAAAATAAATTAAATAAATTGTGTTGGCATCTTGTGTCCAGTGTCAAAGGGGTTACGGATAAGACAAGAGAGGTAATTGTTGGTTAATTGTTGGGGTTGTGGGACTGGTTAAGGGTTGAGCTATCCTATCCTATCCCGTAACTCGGAGGTCGTAGGGTCACCACAGATGATCGTTTAACCAGCATACTCCATCTTTCTCTATCCTCCGCAGCCCTGATGGCTTCGCTCAGTGTCAAACCAGTCCATTCTCGAATGTTGTCCTCCCACATCTTTTTCGGTCTCCCTCTTTTTCTACCTCCTTGCACTGTACCTTGCAGAATGGTCTTTGAAAGGCCTGATGATCTGGTGACGTGTTCATACCATCGGAGTTTCCGTTTCTTCACCACTGTGAGCAGGTCATCGTGTTGTCCAATGGCTTGTGTGATGGGCTGTCGGACTTCGTCGTTGGTGATATGTTGGGTATAGGAAATGCCCAGAAGTCTTCTGTAGCACATCATCTCCATGCTTTGTATCCTTCGTTGGAGATCTGCTGTGAGGGTCCATGCTTCGCAAGCATATAGGAAGATGGAGATGACAAGGGAGCGCAGCAGTCTTACTTTGGAACGTAGACTGATGGTCCTGTCTTTTCGAATGGGCTTCAACATTGTCAGGGCAGCAGTTGTTTGTGCGATCCTGGAGAGGACTTCCTGTCGGGACCCATTGTCTGACACAATGACTCCCAAATATATGAAGCTATGCACTGTGTTGAGGGATTGGCCTTGGACTTTGATGTCCGTGTTGATGCCATTGGTGTTGTTGGTCATCATTTTGGTTTTCTCTGCACTTATTTCCATTCCATAAGCTCTGGAGGTGGTGTCAAGCCTCTATACCAGCTGTTCGAGTTCTTGTTCCTCTCCAGCCAATCCATCAATGTCATCCGCTAAACGAAGATTGGAGATTGCTCTACCCCCTATGCTGACTGTGCCTTCGTGATCTGCAAGAGCATCTGACATGATGCGCTCTAGGAAGATGTTGAAGAGTGTTGGAGAGAGTAGGCATCCTTGACGCACACCGATTGTTGTTCTGAACCAGTTCCCGATGACGCTGTTATGGAGGACTGCACTGGTAGCCTTGTCATACAGGCTTTTGATGAGGTCAATAATTTTAGGGCTGATGTTGTACACTTTCATGGTTGATCATAGAGCTGCATGCCAGACTCGGTCAAACGCCTTCTTGAAGTCTATGAACACATGATATAGATGTTGTTGATGCTGTAGGTATTTCTCACAGATTATTCTGAGGTTGAAAATCTGTTCAGTGGTACTTCGCCCTGCCCTGAATCCTGCTTGTTCTTCAGCTATGATTTGTTCAGCTTATAGGTTTCAACCTGTTGAGTATTGTTTTGAGGGGGACCTTTCTGGAATGGCTGATGAGGCTAATGGTGCGGTAATTTTCACACTCCTGCAGGTTACTTTTTTTGGGAAGAGTGATGACAAGTGACTGGGTCCAAGGTGTAGGTCACTCCCCACTCTGCCAGATCTTTTTACAGATAATGGTGAGGGCATCAATCATCGCTTCTCGTCCTGCTTGTAGCAGTTCCGCGGGTATGTTGTCCACTCCCGCTGACTTCCCTTTCTTCAGCGATTGCACTGCTGCCTCAACATCTTCCCTAAGAATTGGGAGGATTTCTCCTTCTCTGTTCTCGGGACATGCTAGAACTGATTGGTCTCCATTTGGTGTATGGTTGTAAAGGTAAGAGCTGTACTCTGTCCATCTGCCCAAGACTTCTTGTTCTTCTGTAAGGCATATGCCAGACTTGCTTTGGATCGTGGCGACTTTGGGCTGTTTAACACTTGTCAGCCGCTTCACAGTCTGGTAGGCCTTCTTGCTGTTGTTCAGACTGTTCTCTATTTCCTGGCATTGATCTTCTATCCAGTTCTCCTTTGCTGTGCGCATGCCTTTTCGGATGTCATTGTTGATTTTTCGGTAGACATCAGCTCCCTGTGAGGTTTTTTTTTTTTTTTTTTTTTTTTAATCTCTCTTCGTTTATCACACAGATCCAAAAGTTCAGGTGTGATCCACGGCTTCTTCTTTGGTCGGCACTTGCCAAGGATCTCAGTGGCGGCATCTGTCACAGCTGAGTTGAAGGTGGTGGTCATGGTGTTGACGTCTACTTCGCCAGCCCCCCAAATTAGCAGTGGTGCAAATTTCCCTCCAATTGTGGCCTGAAATAGTTCTGCCACCTCCGGGTCTTGCAGTTTTTCCAGGTCGAACTTCAGTCTAGTGCACTTTGCTGTATTTACTCTCTTCAAGTGGAGCCGGAAAGACATCATCACGAGATCGTGGTCACTTCCGATGTCTGCTCCTGGAAAAGTGCGTGTCCTGCCAATGTTGATGCTGGATCTGAAGCGTTTCTTGACCATGATGTAGTCGATCTGGTTGTGATGCTCCCCGCCGGGACTGTGCCATGTCCATCATCTGGAGACCAAGCGTGTGTGCCAGTACCAGATTGTTGTATCTGGCGAACTCCAAGAGTCTCAGACCCCTGTCATTTGTCTCGTTGTTGCAGTGGGGTCCACATGTGTCTCCCCAGTTGTGGTGCGCATCTTGGCCAACCTTGGCATTCCAGTCGCCTTGCACTATGACTATGTCCTTCTTCGGCACTTGATCAAGGACCGCCTGTAGATTTTCATAAAAATCCTCCACTTCGCTGTCATCATAGTCTGATTTTGGGGCATAGGCCTGGATGATGGTGATGTTGAAAGGGGCTGCGCTCAGGCGGATGGTAATGAGTCTACTGGAGACTGGGCGGCAACCCATGACAGTGGTTAGAATGTTCTTGTGGACCAAGAATCCAACGCCGTGTTCGTGCCTGTCATCTCTACCGCTAAAATAGAGCTTGTGGCCTTTGTCGGTCGTTGTTTCACCGAGGCCTTTCCAGCGCAGTTCGCTGATACCTAGAACGTTCCATCGATAGTGGTCCAGCTCGTGGGCCAGTTCTTCTAATTTTCCTTCCGCAGTTAGGGTCCTGACATTCCAGGTTCCTATGACGATGTTGTTTCTCGTGATGATCTTGGTAATTTGTCCATCAGCAACATACTTATCCTCCGTCCTGGTGGCCAACGGAAGGCGCGGTCCTTTTGCCGGGCGACGACCGATCCGGTATGGAATTTGTGGATAGCTTCGTCATGTTGTGTGTCTTGGGAAAAAAAAAAGACCTGGCGGTGCCCAGGCCTCTCCAGGCTGTTGGCCACAGCCAAAATCCACGAATACAGTGTGGCTCGCCTTGGCCCTGAGCACGTGGTCGTTGAACCTGTAGTAACGTGAAGTTCCTCCGCCCTGGCCGGTGACTTCTGTGTAGAAGACTTTCGCCCAGTGATGCCGTGCTAACATCACCCCTGTTAGTCGCCTCTTACCACACGCCGGGAAACGTTGGGTCTATTCTATTTAGTGCCCGAACCTACAGAGGTAGGGCTAGATTCCCCATTTTTCTGTGTGACTGTATGTTGAATAAAAGAGTGTATATGTTCATCTGGCATTTGTCTTAGTTTTTTAGTTTGAGTTTGTATCCCTGCACTTGCTGTTGAGCTGAAGCCGCTGATTCCGCTCGGGTGACGTGACATTTCTCAGTCCTCAGCAACCCCCGTGGTTTAGCTCAGTGTCAAACCAGTCCATTCTCGAATGTTGTCCTCCCTCCTCTTTTTCTGTCTTCCTCTTCTTCTACCTCTTTCCACCGTGCCTTGGAAGAGGGTCTTTGCTATCTCAGTGGATAGTGGAAGCCTGTTTCCTATGCCGGGCGTCGCGGGTTCGAGCCCCGCATGTGCAGAAATTACGTGACTCAGGTACGAGACTTTTCAAGGTACTCCGGTTTCTTCCCTCCCTTCAATAACGGTATTAGATGCAGACTGTTAAAAAAAATTAAATATAAAAAAATATTCCAACAAATAAAAATGCATGTCATTTTCCGACTACGTAAAAGTGACTTGCCGTTTACACCACATGCTTGAGTGATGAATGTGTGCTTGTCGTGTATGTAGAAGTGTTTGTAAAATGTGAGGGCGTCAAATGTTCGTTACAGATCGCCGCGCTTTGAGTCTGATTTTAGGAATAAAGCACCTATAGAATCCTTTAAAAAAATTATCATTCCTATTGTCGCAAACCTGGGTGTTACTGGGTGATCACTACTGATGAAGGACTACCTTGACTTTCATGACTTACCCCAGAACATGGTTTTATTTCAATAAAAAAACCTAAGGTACACCATTTACTTCCAACACTTCACAAACACATAACACGCTTTTCCAAGTTCGATTATTTTATTATATTCCGTTCATTTTTTCTTCGAAATCGGAACGATAATTTGGCGATACTTTTTCCGTCGTGGTTACCGAAAATGTTTTTGCTTTCAATTATTTTTACTTAGCTTTCTATTTTCGTCCTCGTTGAAATCGTTGTTAACAAATGAAGAAACCAGTCTTTAGATGAGTTGTAGAAAAGTTAATAGGAGCTGGAACTTGACGTCGATGTCGCCGTTAGATCTAATGGTTGTCCATGACCCACCAGTGACTTCTGTAGCCCTCGTTAACGTACAGTTCCATCGTAGAATTAGTCACTCCGATCATAAGCCAGACGTCATCGAAGAATCCAGTGCCAGTCTCAAAGATGGCATCGTCACAGATATCCCAGACGGATAATACCACAAGATAAAAACACCTGCCGAACAAAACTAGTCTTAGATATTTGCATGAAAATTATTTCCATACAAACTTAAACTCCTTCAGGTCCGGCTCTGCTTGGAAAAACATGTTACGATTAATCAACACATCAGTCCCCTGAAAACCAACTGCATTCAGACGAACCAACTATTTTTCTCTGGAAAAGAAATGCATTCAAACAAACTATTTTTCTCCTCTGGAAAACAAATGCATTCACTGAACAAACTATCTCACTACTCTGAAAAACAAATGCATTCAATGAACAAACTATTTTTCTCCTCTGAAAAATACATATATTCAATGAACAAATCATCACACGTATCAATCTTCTTGGGAAATCATCTTCAATGAAGAAAAATCTAAATATTTACCCTACGGTGCCAGAATTTCAGCTAAAGCTGATCAAACGTCGAGGAACAACTATCTTCCTGGCCCAACCACATCTGACATCATTCAGCCTCCAGCTAAACTGTCGTTGGCACCCCACAGAATAAGTTGCCTCGGAGCTTGGGTAGAATCCTCCCTGTCCAGTCTAGATCTCTTTCCCAACTCATTGACAGTTTTCCTAACCGATTTCGCCTCTATTTCATTTTACCAAGGTTACAATACTTTCATCATTAAAACAACCAATGAAAACTTCACAGCGCAAAATTAACCTATCACCTCCAATATTATATTTTGTAAAATTAATAGCTCACAACCTCTTTGCTTTTCCTAAAATTTTATTATTGGCATTAATCATAAACTTTCACACAAAAGAATCATCGATAAAAATCGTCCATTTTATTCTTTTCCAGGAATACACAAAATGGCGATTGACACGCAGCAAAATTGACGTCATATTTCTAAATCTAGCACAGGCACTCTATAAAACAATTTGCACTTGGAAAATAAAAATACTCGCGAGCGTTTCGTTTCGCGACATTACGCCCCTCCTCTTGAGCTGAAACATCCATGTTTAAGCTATTCTTTTACAAGTGCAAGCGACTCAAATAGTCTGCGCCAACATTGTCTTTCCCTTTGATAACTTTGACTGTGAAAGAATACTGTTGCAGCTGGAGAGCCCACCTCATCAGTCGACCATTCTCAGTCTTGGTTTTCTGCAAATATGTGAGTGGTTGGTGGTCTGTCTCCAAAGTGAAATGTGTTGAATACAGGTACTGTTCAAACTTCTTGACAGCCCATACCACTCCCAAACACTCCTTTTCGATGGTCGAGTAGTTTTTCTCTGCACGGTTAAGCTTCTTGCTTGCATAGGCTACTGGCTGTAACCCTTGCCCTTGATCTTGCAGTAAAACTGCTCCCACTGCAACATCTGATGCGTCACTCCTCAGAGTAAATGGTTTGCTGACGTCAGGTAGCAATAACACTGGTTTGCTTACCAAGCAATCTTTGAGTTTAACGAATGCTGCTTCACATTTTTCATCCCAGGCCACTTTTTCTGGTAGACCTTTCTTTGTCAAATCAGTCAACGGAGCGCTGATTTCCGCATAGTTGCTGATGTATTTCCTGTAGAACCCCACTAGTCCTAGGAATGCTCTGACTTCCTTCTTTGTGATCGGTCTGCTGGCTGACCTGATTTTCTCAGTTTTGTCATCATCAGGCATGACTGTGCCTCCACCCACATGATGACCCAAATAGTCTAACTCCCCGAAACCAAAGTAGCACTTTGAGGGTTTCGCTGTAAGACCTGCCTCCTCCAACCTTTTCAACACAGCATCAATAGCCTCTACATGCTGTTCCCACGTTTCAGTAGCAATGATGATGTCATCAATAAAATGTTCAATATCATCACGCTTCAAAGGTTCAAGTAGCTTGCGCATCATTCGAGTGAAAATAGAACTCGCAGTCTTGATACCAAATGGAAGATACGCGAAACAGTACTGTCCCATGGGTGTACTAAACGCTGTCTTCGGTTTATCCTCTTCTTTGACTGGTATCTGCCAATACCCTTTCGTCAAATCTATCTTTGACAAATAGCGTGCTTTCTGCAATTTTGCAAAGATTTGTGGCACATCAGGAATAGGTTCCGAATCGAACTCTACCTGCTTGTTGAGGCTTCTATAGTCAATACAGAAACGTATTTCACCATCCTTCTTCTTCGCCAACACAATCGGACTATTGTAAGGCGACACTGTTGGTTCTATGACCCCCAACTCCAACATGTCAATGACCTCCTTCTTCACTGTTTCTACCTGCGCAAATGGTAGCGGGTATTGCCTCACATGCACTGGCTCTTGTGATGTAAGTTTGAATTCACATTCTTCGATTTTGCATTTCCCTGGGATATCTTTAAGCACGTTTTCTCTCTTGTCGCAAATAGACAAAATTTCAGCCTGTTTGTGCTCGTCCAACTCAGGGTTGATCTTCACGTCTCTGGGACCTTCTTTTGCATGCAATGTAAGCATGGGAAAACGATCTATGCCTAGTGCTCCCATCTCTTCATCGTACACATCGTCAACCACAACGCTCACTTCCTCCTCATCTGTCTCCATGACCACCGCGTTTGGCTGTGCTTCATCCGTTCCTGTTTGCTTTCCGTCACGTTCGACGTACAATTTCAGCAAATTCGCATGTAGCAGTTTTTCATGTCCCCTTATCTTGATTCTGTAGTTGCAGCTGCCCACTTTCTCCACAACTGGATAAGGACCTTTCCACGTTAGCTGCAGCTTGTTGTGTTTTGCGGGCAACAAAAGCAAAACTTTGTCCCCGACCACAAACTTTCTGTCTTTGGCCTTTTTGTCGTACACCCTTGTGTACCTGAGCGCTGCCTTGCTGAGGTTGTTCTTGGCAATCTCACAAGTTTTCTCGATTTTGTTCGTGAGATCCGTGATATGACTAATCGTGGATCGCACTTCCTCTCCTGCATCTTCGTTTGTCCACACCTGACGTAGAACCTGCACAGGCCCTCGTACTTCACGCCCATACAACAGTTCAAAAGGCGAAAATTGCAAGCTTTCTTGCGGTACCTCCCTGTAGGCAAATAATAACGCTGGCAAAAACTTGTCCCAGTCTTTGGGCTGTTCTTGACAAAGTCTCTTCATCATGTCCTTGAGTGTGGCATTGAACTTCTCTGTCAAACCATTTGTTTGCGGGTGAAAGGGTGTAGTATGGATCCCCTTTATGTTGAGAAGCTTGTTCACTCTCTCCATGATTTCGCTGGTGAATTGGGTACCCCTATCTGTGATCACTTCCTTAGGAATTCCCATCCTGGTCCAATAGATCCACAATGCCTCGCTCACTGTCTCTGCCCTAATATCTTTCAGAGGTGTCGCTTCTACATACCGCGTGGCATAATCAACCATGGTCAATATGTAACGATGACCCCTGCTGGACGCTGGTAGTATCGGACCAATGATATCTACCCCAACTCGCTCGAAAGGTGTGCTGATAAGCGGCATGCTTTTCATCGGAACCTTCCTCGTGGCTCCCTTCCTCGTGCTCCTCTGACACACGTCACATGACGCACAATAACGTTTGACGTCACCACATATACCCGGCCAATAGAAATCACGCCATATCCGGTCGCGAGTTCGGCGTACTCCTTGATGTCCTGCCATCGGTGTATCATGAGCCAATTTGAGCACATCTGATCGGTACCGTTTTGGTACTACCACTTGTCTACATGGTTTACCTTCACTCATGTAAACTCTGTACAGAATATCTTTCTTCCACTCGTAGTGGGTTTCTTGTTTGAGCGCTAGCTCTGCCCTTTCCCGAATCTTTCCTAAAGTCGGGTCTGCCTTTTGTTCCCTAGATAGATCTTCAGGACGTACTTGCCCTAAGTCAATCTGCTTAGGAATCCATGGCTTGGCTTGTGCTTGTTGCTTCTCCTGCAACCTGGTTTGTACCGGTGCTACAACTTGTTCCTCCGGTTGCTCTACCAACGGAAACAATGGAACTTTAACCTCAGTCCCGTCTGTCATCTTTCTGCTATTTCCTATCAGAACTTGATGTACCAGTGTCTTCAAAACCAAAACACGCGTTTCTCCAACGAAAAACGGAGTTTCCAAATTCACCACAGCAATGGGCACTTTCTTTCGCTTGGATGAATCTGCAAGTGTCACGTTCTGGTATTCGCCCGTATACTTGCTTGGGGAAACTAAACTTGAATCCACCAAGATGCTACTGGCCCCTGTATCCCTAATACCTTGAGCCTTTACTCCATCCACTTTCAACTCACAGTTCGGTTCATAGCCGTCTTCACTACATCGATTACATGGTTTCTGTTCCTGGGTCACGTTGACCGCATTCACAACAGCTGACGCAAGGTTTGAGTTTGGTCTGTTTCTATTCACATTTGCCTTTTGGCAATCCCTCATCAAATGTGGGCCTCCGCATCGAAAACATCCCTTGAAGTTTTGCTGAGTCTTGTTTATTCCTGACGCACCCGCGTTGCCAGGACCTGTCACTTGACCACTCACCCCTCCACTGCGTCGTTGTCCCATGTTCGAATTTTGCGTTTGCTGGTTAACCCTGGGACGGTTATCCATTCTAGCACTGGGTCCAATGGGCCGCCTCGTTGCTATCGGACCTCCAGCATTCTGCGCATCTTCATACGTTTGAGCGTGGACCACCACTTCGTCCACACACGTAGGGTTTCTCTCCCTAATAAATCTTGCCTCCTCTTGAGACACTATCTCCAACATTTTGTCCATGAGAATTAAATCTTTCAGCTCACCTGATTTTCCTTCTTTCTCAGACAAATCCACCCATCTGTCCAAATACATCCCCATCCTGTTCCTACACTCCCTGATGCCTTCATGACTGCCCCGCTTGAATTCCTTGAACCGTTTCCGATAAGTTTCAGCGGTCAGCTGGAAACGTCTCATGATCGCAGCCTTGACCATGTCGTAGTCCATAATTTCCTCATCAGACATCTCAGTGTAGACCTGCCGTGCTTGGCCTCGCAATTGACCAGATAGTCTTATTGCCCACTCATCCTTGTTCCAACCTGACAACGTAGCGATACGCTCAAACTGTTTCAGGTAGACCTCTACATCGTCCTTATCATCCAAATAAGGTACATTCACATTCAAACAGCTCCTCGCTGTCCTCGGCTCCGGATAAAAATTTTGATTTTGGTCCCCATCATCTGCAGTCCACTCTTGCGCCTTTCTTAACTCAAACTCGTTCTGCATGGCCATTTGTTCCAATTTTGCCTTGGCCTCTCTTTCTTCCCTCATAATGCGCTCTTCTCGTTCTTCACGTCGGAGCTGGTCCTCCCGTTGCTCCTGCCGTATCCTCTCCGCTTTTTCTTCCTCTTCCTTTTCCTTCCGGATCCTCTCTGCTTTCTCTTCCTCTTCCTTCCGGATCCTCTCTGCTTTCTCTTCCTTCCGGATCCTCTCCGCTTTCTCTTCCTCCCTTATCCTCTCCGCTTTCTCTTCCGCTTCTTTCCTTCTATTTTCCACATATTCTGCCAGATCCTTATCTGTCAGACCCAGGATGATCCCATCCTGCTTGTAGGCTAGCAGCGGAGACTCAGTCTCCATCTGAACCGGTTGCTGCCTCGGCATCCTCCTAGCCAAACTTTCCCTAAACTAATCCTGTTTTACTACACGTAACCCTGGTAGATAAAACCACGGACTATTTAGGCCTCTAACGTACTCACCTTTCCAAAGGTTAAAGTACTACAACGGATACGCCTGCGCTCTAGCCCCAAACGGCTCTTCTGTCACAGCTATCCTTACGTGAACGGTTATACACTAACAACACGATCACCGACGATAATCCACTACCTTCCAGATTATCATCCACGCTTAGTCTCCTGGTTAAGTAAAACGTCTAACTAGACCCACATTTACTAACCAGCACTACCAATTACCACAATTGGTTAAACTGTCAAATCGGACACTACCGAATCTGACTTTCAGACCCTCAACTAGAAATAATTCTTGGTTAGAGGTTTGACCAGACTAAGCAACACAGAGCTAATTTAGGTTGACCGCCTCACCGATCAATACATAACCTCTAGCCTGTTTTCGAACAACACTGAAACTACACAATGTTTTCGGAACATCCAACTTACTTAAAGTTTAAGCTGGAAAACTTACTTTCAATCTATGACCGATACTTTACCCTATGTACTCCATCAGGATAATAAACGTCATAGGTTGCAGAAACTGTTCAGTCTAAGTATACCTTCGACCAAAACACTAGTACCTACGTACAACAGCTATTGCAAACTCTGCAATCAAAGGTTCGAAATTTTGGAAAAGTAAACTTATACCCAAAATATCTTTAATCCTACTACGGATAATACCGGTCTTCACTGCTCAACCACCAAAATAAATAATTTCAAACGAGATGATTTCCCTGAAGATACTTGCACAGCTGGGCTCTCAGACAATGTGAAACCACTGATGCACTAACATGTTAGCAGATATAATGCACATTTTATGTAAGCAATGACTAGCAACAACATAAAACAATATTTACCTATACTGCTCTCTAATCATGCTCATGCAGACGTGCAACAATTACATCAAGGTAACCACAACTTGAAGCAAGAACTTATTATTATGGAAAAAATTATGAAAACTCGCTGAAGTGTTGAATTTGTAAAGTATTGGATTAATGGTGCACCTCTGACATTAAAAAAAATGAATGGCTCGTTACCCCCTAGAATTTTCCAGAAATTCTAATCCCGGACGATGAACCCAGAATGTCGCAAACCTGGGTGTTACTGGGTGATCACTACTGATGAAGGACTACCTTGACTTTCATGACTTACCCCAGAACATGGTTTTATTTCAATAAAAAAACCTAAGGTACACCATTTACTTCCAACACTTCACAAACACATAACACGCTTTTCCAAGTTCGATTATTTTATTATATTCCGTTCATTTTTTCTTCGAAATCGGAACGATAATTTGGCGATACTTTTTCCGTCGTGGTTACCGAAAATGTTTTTGCTTTCAATTATTTTTACTTAGCTTTCTATTTTCGTCCTCGTTGAAATCGTTGTTAACAAATGAAGAAACCAGTCTTTAGATGAGTTGTAGAAAAGTTAATAGGAGCTGGAACTTGACGTCGATGTCGCCGTTAGATCTAATGGTTGTCCATGACCCACCAGTGACTTCTGTAGCCCTCGTTAACGTACAGTTCCATCGTAGAATTAGTCACTCCGATCATAAGCCAGACGTCATCGAAGAATCCAGTGCCAGTCTCAAAGATGGCATCGTCACAGATATCCCAGACGGATAATACCACAAGATAAAAACACCTGCCGAACAAAACTAGTCTTAGATATTTGCATGAAAATTATTTCCATACAAACTTAAACTCCTTCAGGTCCGGCTCTGCTTGGAAAAACATGTTACGATTAATCAACACATCAGTCCCCTGAAAACCAACTGCATTCAGACGAACCAACTATTTTTCTCTGGAAAAGAAATGCATTCAAACAAACTATTTTTCTCCTCTGGAAAACAAATGCATTCACTGAACAAACTATCTCACTACTCTGAAAAACAAATGCATTCAATGAACAAACTATTTTTCTCCTCTGAAAAATACATATATTCAATGAACAAATCATCACACGTATCAATCTTCTTGGGAAATCATCTTCAATGAAGAAAAATCTAAATATTTACCCTACGGTGCCAGAATTTCAGCTAAAGCTGATCAAACGTCGAGGAACAACTATCTTCCTGGCCCAACCACATCTGACATCATTCAGCCTCCAGCTAAACTGTCGTTGGCACCCCACAGAATAAGTTGCCTCGGAGCTTGGGTAGAATCCTCCCTGTCCAGTCTAGATCTCTTTCCCAACTCATTGACAGTTTTCCTAACCGATTTCGCCTCTATTTCATTTTACCAAGGTTACAATACTTTCATCATTAAAACAACCAATGAAAACTTCACAGCGCAAAATTAACCTATCACCTCCAATATTATATTTTGTAAAATTAATAGCTCACAACCTCTTTGCTTTTCCTAAAATTTTATTATTGGCATTAATCATAAACTTTCACACAAAAGAATCATCGATAAAAATCGTCCATTTTATTCTTTTCCAGGAATACACAAAATGGCGATTGACACGCAGCAAAATTGACGTCATATTTCTAAATCTAGCACAGGCACTCTATAAAACAATTTGCACTTGGAAAATAAAAATACTCGCGAGCGTTTCGTTTCGCGACACCTATTCTATCCTATCTCAAAAGTCGTTGGGGGCACCAAAGATGATCGTTTAACCCAGCGTGGTCCATCTTTCTCTGTCCTCAGCAACGCTCGTGGCTTCGCTCAGTGTCAAACCAGTCCATTCTCGAATGTTGTCCTCCCACCTCTTTTTCTGCCTTCCTCTTCTTCTACCTCTTTCCACCTTGCCATAGAAGAGGGTCTTTGCAAGGCCCGATGCTCTGGTGACGTGGCCATACCATCGGAGTTTCCGTTTCTTCACCACTGTGAGCATGTCATCATGTTGTCCAATGGCTTATGTGATGGTCTGTCAGACTTCGTCGTTGGTGACGTAGTGGGTATAAGAAACGCACAGAAGTTTTCTGTAGCACCTCACTCTCCATGCTTTGTATTCTTCGTTGTAGGTCTGCTGTGAGGGTCCATGTTTCACAAGACAGATGACAAGGGAGCGCAGAAACCCTACCTTGAA
>JBAHVR010000426.1:0-30000 GCA_036898135.1 Oncomelania hupensis | reverse complement strand
TGGGAATATTGGACGCTTTCTGCCAGGTGATCACTAGGGCTTCCTATGATGTAATTATTTAGCAATGTAGGCATGTTATATGTATGTGTTTTGTTGGTAATATATAATGATGTTTGTATTCTATTTTGTTTTTGTAAACGGGGGTTCGATAAATTAGAGTACAGCCTCTGCGTCCCCTGCGTGGGATGTCTTTATTGTAAAGTGACTGGCTGGTGGAGAGTTTTCAGTTTTACCACTAGGGTTGTTTCAGCAGATCTTTTATGCGGATCAGGGGTTGTCCGGTCCTGATTTGGCTCGGAAGAGTCCGCTGGACCTAAAGCAATAATGATGTAATGTAATGTAATCCGGCAGCTGAAACGCATGTATTTTTTTTTGCGCTTGCTTCTCGCGCTATTCTTGCACTCGTTGGCTTGTTTCTTGCGTGTCTTCATCGCAACAAAAACGTGTTGAACACCTTGAGCATCTATGTGGTGTGCCAATTAAGGGAGCTATTCCTAAAGCAACCTTGTTTGGTGTTATCACTCCGATCCCCGTGGGTGATGACAGTTGCATGCACAAAATTGTCACAGAGCTAAAAGAAGTTGGAGCAGTTGAGGCTGAAAGATTAAAAAACAGAAAAGGTGAATTATCAACATCAGTCAAGGTCACCTTCATGACAACTGTCCTCCCCAAAACGGTTACCCTTGGCGATGTGAGTTTGTCTGTAAAACCTTTTGTCTGGCCTGTTCTCAGATGTACCAAATGTCAACGCTTTGGTCATACCATGAAACACTGCAGATCAAGATTTGTTGTTTGCTCGAGATGTGGTGATCATCACTCACGAGCGGAGTGTAACAAACCCCTTGCTTGCATCAACTGTGGGGGTGCTCACAGTGCGGCATGGTCAAAATGCCCCGAGTTGCTCCTTAGAATTGAGGTCAACAAAATAAAAGCATCAAAATCTTCAACATCTTATACACAAATTTTAACAGAAACAAGACAAAAGATTTCACAGAAACCATTAGCTCAGGTTAACAAGAGATTTCCTGAAGACTTTTGGGTTAAAGACCTTATCATTCCATCAGAGCCATCTTTTCCAAAAACGTACAGCCAAGCTCTGAAATTAAATCAAATGAAAAACACTCCAAATAAATCAAAGCAAAATGCATCTCAAGTTGTCCAAAAGGATGATGATACCTCAAATACCGTTTTGTCTTTGGAAACAAAATCGACTGGTAAGTCAGAAGCTCACGTTTCTCCACACAATTTGTCGCAAAAAAGTAATTCAACAACATTACCAAATTCAGAGAACAAAATCACGGGAAAGCCCTCGCCCGGAAAAGACACAACAAAATAGTCAGCTCTTTGAACAAATGCAACAAGAAATTGACTCAGAAATAAGAAACAATCAACATGATAAAATTGAAGGGAGTGATAATTGTGTATATTCAGCCTTTGTCACCAGGTTTTTACGCCTTACAGCTTTCTCACTGCAGCTCAATAACCCTGATTTATTGATTGATGAAATTACAAGATGGTTTAATTTGATGTTCTTTACAAATATTGAACCAAGTAAACACTGTGATAAAAACTGGTCTATTCCACTTACCACTCTGGGCTTTAAATAATTTCATCATGCTAATGATCACTGGGAAAAGGTTAAAGACAACTTCCTTGTATATAATATTAATACAACTTCTGTTCTGCAATTTTGCAATGCAGTCTAGGGATAGTCAGGATAACAATTTGAAAATTCTGCAATGGAATTGCAGGAGTAAAATACATATTGATTTGTTACAAGATTTTCTTAATTCGCTTTCATTTTCTGTTTTGGCTTTACAATCTTTAAACTGCAAGAAATCTGATCTACCAAAAATTGATGGCTATTATTATCCACCCATATTAAGTTATCCTCATACTGAAAGTAAAATTAAAGTTGCTTTATATATTTCTACGTCAATTTCTTACAAAACTAAACAATCACCAGGACCCAATCTTAATAATAGAATATTTACATGTTGCGTTGAAATTAATGTTTAAAATAGTTATGTTAATATTATAAACTGTTATTATCCTGACGGTGTTTCTAAAGGGGATGCTGACCGGTTTCTTACTTTAAACTCTAGTGATAATTGGATTGTATTAGGAGATTTTAATGCTCAACATAACCTTTGGGTGAACGGTTGCGATAATACTAGAAATAATGAGTATCTAGCAGATATTATAACAAATTCTGATCTTTCTTTATTAAATGATGGCTCTTTTACAAGAATTCCTGATCGAGAAAATCATAAGTGGTCTGCGATAGATCTATCACTCGTTTCTTCTAACATACTTTTGTCGTGTATTTGGGCAGTACATGATGATCCCTTGGGCAGTGATCATTTACCTATTTTAATTGATTGTTTCGTTGAACCCGAACTTCCTGAGCGAGATCAAAGCATTTTCTATAATATTAAAAAGGCAAATTGGGAATTATTTCAATCTAATTTAAGCTTAGCAGCATCGCTTCTTAATTTTCATACTAATCGGCAAATGGATATCGATCTGTCATATACTTTGTTAAGAAGTACAATTTTAGATGCTGCAGATAAATCAATTCCTAAAATTACAAAAAACAAAACATCATTAGTAAACATAAAAGCAAGTCCTTGGTGGAATGAAGAATGCAAACAAGCAGTTAAATTTAAACAACAAGCTTTCAAAAAATGGATGAAAAATAGAAACATAAATAACCCATTGTTAACAGCGGCACTGCACAAAGATTATAAAGAAAAAAACATTTTATGTAATAGGCAGGTAGCAAAAGCAAAAAAGGATTACTTTAATAATTTTGTTCATGAAAATATAAAAAATCCAACGGACACGCCCAAGCTGTGGAAAGAAATATGAAAAATGAAAAACAATTATTTTTTGCCTGAGCCACCATTATTACTAAATAATAAAACATATAAGACAAATAAAGATAAAGCTGAATTATTTGCTGAGACGTTCGCTGCAACTAGTAGGACGGATTCTTTGCCTGTATCAGAGCAAGAAAGAAGATACTTATACGAACAGGAACATAAAAATGAAATCAGTACTGATGATAATGACATAGCCACTGATACTTCTGCTATAAATCATCCATTAACATTAAATGAATTACTTCAAGCTATTAAAGGTGTTGGTAAATTAACAGTATCTACAGGCATTGATCCAATTTCATATATCATGGTAGAACACTTTCCTTCTGATTTTATGCAAAAACAGATGTGTTGGGAAAAGGGAGCTATTCCTTCTGAATGGAAACATGCTACTATTACACCAATATTAAAACATGGAAAACCAAAATCAAAGCCTGAAAGTTACCGACCTATCTCATTAACTCCTCATCTTGCTAAATTATATGAAAGGATGATACAGTTTCGTTTAGAATATTATTGTGAAAGTAAAAATATTTTCCCAATTTTTCAAGCAGGATTTAGAAAAGGTCGAAGTACAACTGATCATTCTGTTCGATTATCATCACATATTAAAAAAGCCTTTGCTAAGCGAAAATCAGTCTTAGCTACTTTCTTTGATATACATAGAGCATATGATTTAGTTTGGCACTTCAAGTTATTGTGGAAATTAAAACAAATTGGTGTTAAAGGTAATATATATATATGTTTATTAAAAGCTTTTTATCAAACAGAACCTTTCAAGTACGCGTCAAGGGTTCATTATCAGAGTCAAAAACAGTAAATATGGGTGTTCCACAAGGAAGTGTTATAGCTCCTATTTTATTTTCTATAATGATTAATGATATGAAAAATATTGATTCTAAAGATTTCATAATATCACTTTTTGCTGACGATATTACTTTATGGAAAACTGTTTCATGTAAGTTTCATACACAAAATAGAAGAACAAAATTTATATTAAAGGAGTATCAATATATGATTGATATTATTATAAAATATATGTTTGAAAATGGATTCTGTTTATTAGGAGAAAAAACTGTTTTTATGATATTTACCAACAAATCTATTGATTTTAATAGTAATACATTTTTATCAATCAAGGTAAACAATATCCAAGTTTATCCAAGCAAATCTGTTAAATTTCTTGGAATTGTTTTCCATTATAAACTTTTGTGGAATTGTCATATTACACACTTAATTGACAAAGCAAGAAAGAAAATAAGTTTATTAAAAGTGCTATCTAAACAACCTTGGGCAAATAACTCTTCATGTTTGATCTCTATAGCTATTGCTACTATTAGATCTATATTAAGTTATGGAAAAGAAGTATATTTTACAGCATCAAAATCAGCTTTAAATAGGTTGACTAGTATTGATTCCATGTCTTTAAAAATAGCTCTTGGCATACCCCAGTGGTCTTCAACTTCAAAAACATATAAAGAAGCAGGAGCACTACCATTTCTTGACCAAAACCGGTTACAAACTGCACAATATGTTACACGGGCAAGATCAATTGTAAATTCTGCAACAATTGAGCTAGGTGAAAATATTGAAATTAACAAAGGATTTAAAAATAAAAGTGTTTTTATGTCAATTAATGAATATATATTTCCTTTAACAGACACCACACCAATTGATACAACCTCACCATGTGTTATTCCATGCAGCCCATATCCGCCTTGGCTTCTTTTAGCTCCGGAGATAATTTTGGATTATGGAGATATTTCTAAAAAAGATAATCCTTTATTATTGGCAACAATTGCACAAGAGTACATTCATTTGTATTCTCAAAATTCGTTACAAATATATACTGATGGATCAGTTTTAGAAAACGGAAATATTGGAGCAGCATTTTATATTCCTGATTTTAAAATATCCCGACAATATTTTTTACAGAAAGGTAGTACGATTTTTACAGCTGAACTAATTGCAATTTTAATGAGTCTATCTTTTATAACTGATTTTACTAGTATTCCTTTAAAAATTGCAATATTTTCTGATTCAAAATCAGCTTTATCGGCTTTGTCATCTTGGTTTAGTAAGGAGCGACAGGAACTGTTAACAGAAATAAAGCTTTTATGTCATCAAATCATTACCAGGGGATCGGATATTTCATTAATTTGGATACCTAGTCATTTAAATATATTAGGAAAATGTCATTGTTGACCATTTAGCAAAGAGTGCTGCATCTTCGGACGACTCCATTAAATTATTTGTCAACCTTACAACAAATGAAATTAATAATCAAATAAAACGATGTGCTTGGAATCAATGGAATGAGAAATACAAGCAAGAGGTCATTGAAAAACATTACTTGGATAATTCACCCGTATCAAATAACGTTATATCTATTTCAAAATCTTTTTATATTAACAGTTTATTTCACAGACTAAGGCTAAATGCTTGGCGTGCTCGTTTCATAAATCCTCCAGTTCTTTGTAATTGTGGTATATTTTTTAATGTAAATCACTTAATATTTGAATGTCAACAAAATTATAACCATTTTCAGCCTTTACTCATTAGATTAAATAAATTAAAGCTTCCTATGTCAATCTCAAGTATTGTATATCCAGAAGATCATTCTGATTGGTCATTGAGCTTAATGCTCATAGATTTACTTAGAAGTCATGAATTATTCAATTTTTTCTAAATATCTTCTAACAATTAGTTTAGTAATTGTTTATTCTTTGTACCTAATCTATTTAATTAAACATTATTAGTTTCAATAAATATATGTTATTTATTTATTTATTTATTTATTTTTGGATGGAAGGGAGGGAGGGTGGGGGGAATTATTTATGAATTTGAATTTGTTTTAGTTTTGATTGATTATTTTATCATTTTTCTTTTAGTTTGTTTATGGGGTGTGCGGGGGGAAGGGGAGTTGGGGGGTGGGATGGAAGGGGGAGGGCCTAACTTCAACTTTCTGTAAGACGCAAAATAACATTTATAAGTACTTCGTTCTTCACAGGTGAAGTTGAAAGTTTTTATGTTTTTTTTTTCCTTTGTGTGTTTCTTAATCAATGAATTGTTACAAGGGAATGAATGTATATTGTTAAAAGTGTATGTGTATGTTAGTGGTATGATGATTTCTATAGTTTGATTAATTAATTACTTAATTTTGAAAATATCTATGATGTGCGCATGTTAGATTTTGTAAATTGTTTATGTTACATCAGTACAACTTATGTTAATCTGATGAATAAAAATTGATGCAATGCAAATTCTTGCACTAAATTGAAGAAGATTATCACACTCGTATCAGGTTTGTCTGTCATCCGGAAATGCTAGGACGGGTAAAGGTCGGTGACCACAGAGCGTGCCGGTGGAGAGACAGAAACGCAGACCTGAAACAATGCATCTTTTGCCGCAATAGCACCGAACACACAAACTATGACGCAATGTACGGGATTCCAAACTTACCACAGTGACGTGCGTTCTTGCATGTGGGTGTTTCAAGGCAGCTACAGTAAAACTTATGCGTTCTGCCTGAGAATACTCCCGTGCAGGTTCTTTCGTTCCGCGGAGATGCGTGCTTTTGCCTTGTAATGTGGGAATGGAAAGCAAAGGATGGTGTTGCACGTCAAATGTAGATTCAGTCCCCCAGAGGCTTGAATGTATGTACTGAACTGTCCATTTCGTACCCTGTCCTCGCTCAGTTACAAACAAGGCAGAGCCCCTCGTTATAATAGTTTCTCAGCTAAAGGCGCAGTCAGCATCAACAACTGCATTGAAACCTGGGGCCGGGGTTATGAAAAACGCAACCAATAGTCGAACGCCTATGAAGTCAACCGAGCTGTGCCGACTACTGGGTGCGGGGGTATGACTTGGAAGTCGCTCAACCTGTTCCATTGTCCGGGTACTCTAATCTAGCAAACGAAACGAATCAATCCCATCGCCCCGTGGCTACCGTCTACTTTCCATTTTCGTGTTGCTGCACAACATGGAAGGAACCGTGTGTGTGTGTTTGTGTGTGTGCGTGTTGTGTGTGTGTTACACTCGTTTGGTGTTTTTCTATCAGTAGTTGATTCAGCCCCAATGCTGAAATCCTGATAAGTGTAACTCGGATTCGTTTATCCACGCAACCCGTTCAATCAGCAACAAGGCACAGAGTCGTCATATGAAGTTTTCAAACTTTATTCAGCGTATATCAACAACTGCATTCAATCGCCTTTTCACTTTTTTTCCAACTTTCCACAGAGCATCCATTATATAGTTTTTCTCTAAACTCCAGATAACGTCAGAATGTTCCCGACGACGCTTTACAACCAATCAAACTAAATTTCGTCATCACTGTCTTACGTCATACAACATTCTTTTCGGTCCAAGAATGTTCTCAAATATCTACACCTAAGGCGAAGCTTCGATCGACAGTAAACAAGCGAATCTAGAGAATTCTCCAATAATATCGACTAACGAAAATTATCAACGTTATACAAAGCTTCTCCTAACAACAACGCAAAATCAAATCAAAGGTAAATACACTCTGATATTGAATGCTTTACGAAACAAAACGATCAGATCTATCGTGCGCGTCACACACGAACTATCGTGCGCATTTCAACGTAAAAGTGTGTGTGTGTGTGTGTGTGTTGTGTGTGTGTGGGTGTGTGTGGGTGTGTGTGTGTGTGTGTGTGAATAATGTACGTTGTTTTAGGTTAGGTTGATTGCTAATTAATTTGATTTTTTTTTCTTTCTTTACATTCAAGTACTATTTTTGTTTTTAATTCTTTACTCATAACAATTACTATTAAAATTTCCCTTCATTGGGATGTGCCCTCAAAAGTAAGCCTTTTGGGTCTTAGGTTTTGGAAGTACAAGGCACACAAACTGCTAGTGTAAAGACTCATTTTAAACCCTATAAGTGGCTATAACTAAACATATTTATCTACACACGAGAGAGAGAGAGAGAGAGGGAGAGAGAGAATAAGTACAGCTTCAGGGCGCTAACAGATTAATTGATTTGTGTAAAATTGAAACTTGGTTCAAGTATATTTTATATTAGATTTAGAAAAAAAGAAAGAAAAGAAATGGACATAAGACAAAAAAACATTCGCTTGAAATAATAACAGAATTCAACAACGATAACAACATTAAAAACAATATTGATCTATTCATTCACATTCCACAAAACATAGGTATAATACACGGCACTGGTGCGTGCCGTCACCAAACACAAGCACACACACACACACACACACACACACACACACACACAAACACACACAAACACACCTACACGCAACACATTGTATTTCAGACAATAAAGAAGAAGAAGGACACAAAACGAGAAGAAGTTGGAGCAGAAGGAGGGAGAGGAGGAGGATGAAGATAATATTCCCGGATTTTAAAGACACTGACGCTCATGTCCAAAGGGGACAGCGCCTAACAATGCAAGCTGACGCCTCAGACGGCTTGAGTTACATTGGGTATCGACCAGTGCCTAAGAATGCAAGCTGGCGCCTCGGAACGGCTTGAGTTACATTGTGTATCGACCAGTGCCTAGGGCAGCTGCAACTGCTCTTCAACTGGAAAAGCTCACAGTAGTAGTAGTAGTAATTAGTAGTAGTAGTAATAGTAGTAGTAGTAATAGTAGTAGTAGTAGTAGTAGTAATACACCAGTGTTGATATGTGTATAGTATTTATGTAGCAGAGATAGAGCACAGTTGTCTGAGCAGCCCTTGAGCTACATACTGTATAAACCAGTACCTTGAGCTACATACTGTATCAACCAGCACCTTGAGCTACATACTGTATCAACCACCACCTTGAGCTACATACTGTATCAACAGCACTTTGAGCTACATACTGTATCAACCAGCACCTTGAGCTACATACTGTATCAACAGCACCTTGAGCTACATACTGTATCAACCAGCACCTTGAGCTACATACTGTATCAACCAGCACCTTGAGCTACATACTGTATCAACCAGCACCTTGAGCTACATACTGTATCAACAGCACCTGGAGCTACATACTGTATCAACAGCACCTTGAGCTACATACTGTATCAACAGCACCTTGAGCTACATACTGTATCATCCAGCACCTTGAGCTACATACTGTATCAACCAGCACCTTGAGCTACATACTGTATCAACAGCACCCTGAGCTACATACTGTATCATCCAGCACCTTGAGCTACATACTGTATCAACCAGCACCTTGAGTTACATACTGTATCAACAGCACCTTGAGCTACATACTGTATCAACAGCACCTTGAGCTACATACTGTATCAACATCACCTGGAGCTACATACTGTATCAACCAGCACCTTGAGCTACATACTGTATCAACCAGCACCTTGATCTACATACTGTATCAACCAGCACCTTGAGCTACATACTGTATCAACCAGCACCTTGAGCTACATACTGTATCAACCAGCACCTTGAGCTACATACTGTATCAACCAGCACCTTGAGCTACATACTGTATCAACCACCACCTTGAGCTACATACTGTATCAACAGCACTTTGAGCTACATACTGTATCAACCAGCACCTTGAGCTACATACTGTATCAACCATCACCTTGAGCTACATACTGTATCAACCAGCACCTTGAGCTACATACTGTATCAACAGCGCTTTGTGCTACATACTGTATCAACCAGCACCTTGAGCTACACACTGTATCAACAGCGCTTTGTGCAGCCTTTGAGCTGTAAAAGGGCCTAATAAGAACGAATAAATAAATAAATAAATAAATAAATAAATACATAAATAAAGTTGTTTTATTTTATTAAAATGAACGAGGCTTCCGCCTATTTACACTAATAAATAAGGAAACGTCATCGACCTGTGATGAAGAGCGGCCTGTGATGAAGAATCGGCCTGTGATGAAGAGCGGCCTGTGATGAAGAGCGGCCTGTGATAAACAGCGGTCTGTGTGATGAACAGCGGCCTGTGATGAACAGCGGCCTGTGATAAACAGCGGTCTGTGTGATAAACAGCGGTCTGTGTGATGAACAGCGGCCTGTGATAAACAGCGGTCTGTGTGATGAAGAGCGGCCTGTGATAAACAGCGGTCTGTGTGATGAACAGCGGCCTGTGATAAACAGCGGTCTGTGTGATGAACAGCGGCCTGTGATAAACAGCGGTCTGTGTGATGAAGAGCGGCCTGTGATAAACAGCGGTCTGTGTGATAAACAGCGGTCTGTGTGATGAAGAGCGGCCTGTGATAAACAGCGGTCTGTGTGATGAAGAGCGGCCTGTGATGAGGAGCGGCCTGTGATGAGGAGCGGCCTGTGATGAAGAGCGGCCTGTGATGAAGAGCGGCCTGTGATGAGGAGCGGCCTGTGATGAGGAGCGGCCTGTGATAAAGAGTGGCGTGTGATGAAGAGCGGCCTGTGATGAAGAGCGGCCTGTGATGAAGAGCGGCCTGTGATGAAGAGCGGCCTGTGATGAGGAGCGGCCTGTGATGAGGAGCGGCCTGTGATAAAGAGTGGCGTGTGATGAAGAGCGGCCTGTGATGAAGAGCGGCCTGTGATGAAGAGCGGCCTGTGATGAAGAGCGGCCTGTGATGAGGAGCGGCCTGTGATGAGGAGCGGCCTGTGATAAAGAGTGGCGTGTGATGAAGAGCGGCGTGCAAAACATAAAATTGTGACCTATCCGTTTCTTCAGATGCATCGTGGCTTGTAAAACTAAAAAGGGTGACCTTACCGCTAATTTGACAAAGGGCCTGTTGATGATCTGTTAGCATGAAGCGCCAAAGTGAGTTAGTCATTGCTTACAGGGTCCGCGTTGTGTATAAAAATAAACCTTTGAAATAATATCCTTAAAACCTAGCTTCTTTATTTATAAATAGTGAGTCCATTGCAGCTAAGCGTCTACAAATGAAATTAATGCACAATCGCCAAGATCGTCAGTTTGCCAATATAGACCATAGTTCTTTAAAAAAAAAAAGTGTTATTTTTCTGTCTTCTTTTTTTTTTGTGTGGCTTGTTTGTTTTTAAATCTCAAACAGTTGCAATGTTGTGCATAGTAAGATTATCCTCAAATACGCACTCTTACACACGAACACACACACACACACAAAACACAAAACAAAGCACACACACACAAAAACACACACGCGCACACACACACAAAACAAAGCACACACACACTAACACGCACACAAACCAAAGCACACACATACACGCTCACACACCAAACAAAGCACATACACACGCACACACAAAAAACAAAGCACACACACACACAAACCACTTTTTGTTTAACATCTCAGTTGCATTGTGGTGTATATTATAATCACACCCAACCACGCACGCACACACGCACACATGTGTAATACTTTATTGCCAAGATACACACACAAACACACACACACACACACAACAAACACACAAAACAAACGCACAGATCAAACACACAAACTCGCACGCAATTTACAGCATACATACAAAAACACAGGCACACACATATGGACACACACACCCACACACAGGGAGAGAGAGAGAGAGAGAGAGAGAGAGAGAGAGAGAGAGAGAGAGAGAGAGAGAGATACTCAGACAGACACGCAACCTCCTAGAATGCTAAAGCAAGAAAGCCAGAAATGAGAGTTGCAATTCTAAAAATGCTGTAATCGGAATCCCCATTCATGAATGAACATTGAGGTTTAACGTCTACACCCACCATTGGCGATATGGAAGACGGGGATAACCATCCCAGGCAAAGAGAAGCAGGGACCTGAATCAACACTGATCCACCAGAGCAATCATACTGCTAAAATGGACAGTTGTTGTTGTTGTTTGTAGATTATAGTCACACGACACTTTCGCATATAGGTGACTACTGGACCGATTTATACTGACACCAGCGGGCCAGTTGTTGGTAAAGGGGAAAATAATATGGACAGTAAAAATGGCCACATTTTATATCGCCCACCACGGGATTCGAACCTGGGTCATCGGTGTGCCAGGCGAACGCTCTACCAATTGAGCTACGCGGTGGGCCAACCCCATTCATTGTTTGGCGCCTGTTAACGGAGGCACGCTCACTGTTAAATTAGGGGTTTCCACCAATCCTATCATAATAGGTACAAATCCTTCACAATTGAGCAAAACTTTCGTAAATGGTTCCATGTGGATCCAACTGAAAAGAATATTTGTGTAATTTATATCTTCGTGAGGTGGTCGAATTAAATTATGATAAATTATGCGGCTTTGGTTTTTTTTCCTTGCCCTCTAAAAGATGCAACGCGCATCGCGCACACACACGCACACGAACACACACATAGGCACGCGCGCCCACACCTAAATGCACGCACGCACACGCACGCACACGCGCGCTCACACAGGCACACAGCACACGCACCATCTCTCTCTCGCGCACGCATTCAGAAAAGTCTTTTAAGAAACCTTTGCAAAGACTGTGGTAATGTTAGAGAAAAATAGGCCTAATTAAGAAAATTAAGTCCATGGCGCAAAAAAAGATTTTAATACATCAAAACATGGCCAGCTATTAACACAAGTGTTGTTTGCTTGCTTAAATCTATTCATAATTGAGAAAATGTCAACAGTTTTGTGAACGAACTTAAAAGCCGACTTAGACTTAAGTAGCATGTTTCAGTGAAGCGTTAAGTCTAAGTCGGCTTTTAAGTTCGTTCATGCACGCCAGCCCTGGGATAGCTAGGCCTTACACTGCGGTGACACTGTGTTGCGTTCGCAAACCATCCTCAGCATAATTATGTTAAGCCGACTTCGTGTTTTGTTAAGCAAACCATAAGTTTACCCACATATCCAACACTACCCTATCATATCCAACACTATCCTATCCTATCCTATCTAAGTATCCCGTAACTCGAAAGTCGTTGGAGCACCAAAGATGATCGTTTAACCAGCGTACTCCATCTTTCTCTGTCCTCAGCAATCCTCAAGGCTGTGCTCAGTGTCAAGCCACTTCATTTTGGAATGTTGTCTCTCCCACCTTGTTTTCTGTCTCCCTCTTCTTCTGCCTCTTTGCATCGTGCCTTTCTGGATGATCTTTGCAAGGACTGATGCTCCGGTGACATGGCAATACCATCGGAGTTTCCGTTTTTTCACCAATGTGAGCAGGTCATCGTGTTGTCCAATGGCTTGTGTGATGGTCTGTCGGACTTCGTCGTTGGTGTGGATATAGGAAATGCCCAGAAGTCTTCTGCACTAATAATATAATAGTAATACAATTGTGGATATAGGAAATGCCCAGAAGTGTTCTGCACTAATAATATAATAGTAATACAATTGGGGGGGGGGGGGGGAATAATGTATAGTGTTGTGTTGCCTTTGGCGTGTATTGTATTGTATTGTATTGTGTTGTATTGCATTGTACTGTATTGCATTGTATTGGATAACGAACTGCTGGGAGACAATTTGAAATGATTTTGGGCGGATTATGTAAGATCAAGAGTTGATCTAACATGTACTGTTCATGAAGTATTTCTTAAAGAAGTACTAAAAAACTTCATAATTACATACAATTATCAGTACAACTTATGTTAATCTGATGAATAAAATTTGATACAACAACAACAACAACAATAAAGAAGTAAGATCAAGAGTTGGTCTAACATGGTCTGCTAATGAAGTATTCTAAAAGAAGTAAGATCAAGAGTTGGTCTAACATGGTCTGCTCATGAAGTATTCTTAAAGATGTAGGATCAAGAGTTGGTCTAACATACTGTTCATGATGTATTCTTAAAGATGTCAGATCAAGAGTTGGTCTAACATGAACTGTTCATGATGTATTCTTAAAGATGTCAGATCAAGAGTTGATCTAACATGAACTGTTCATGAAGTATTCTTAAAGATGTCAGATCAAGAGTTGGTCTAACATGTTTTGCTCATGACGTATTCTTAAAGATGTCAGATCAAGAGTTGGTCTAACATGTACTGCTCATGAAGTGTTCTTAAAGATGTAAGATCAAGAGTTGATCTAACATGAACTGTTCATGAAGTATTCTTAACGATGTAAGATCAAGAGTTGATCTAACATGAACTGTTCATGAAGTATTCTTAAAGATGTCAGATCAAGAGTTGGTCTAATATGAACTGTTCATGAACTATTCTTAAAGATGTCAGATCAAGAGTTGGTCTAATATGAACTGTTCATGAACTATTCTTAAAGATGTCAGATCAAGAGTTGATCTAACATGAACTGTTCATGAAGTATTCTTAAAGATGTAAGATCAATAGTTGATCTAACATGAACTGTTCATGAAGTATTCTTAAAGATGTCAGATCAAGAGTTGATCTAACATGTACTGTTCATGAAGTATTTCTTAAAGAAGTAAGATCAAGAGTTGATCTAACATGAACGGTTCATGAACTATTCTTAAAGATTTCAGATCAAGAGTTGATCTAACATGAACGGTTCATGAACTATTCTTAAAGATTTCAGATCAACTCGCACGGCCGACTGCTGTGAAGACGTGAAGGACTGGATGACAGCAAACAAACTTAAACTGAACGACGACAAAACGGAAGCCATGCTGGTAGGCACACGCCAGAAACTCCCTCAGCTCCCCTCCTCTCTCCATCTTCAGCTTGACGGTACCTCTATCCCTCTCTCCGACTCTGCCAAGAACCTTGGCGTTATCCTTGACTCTTCTCTCTCAATGACTAGCTTTGTCTCTGCAACCGCCCGGGATTGCTACTTCCACCTCCGTCGAATCAGTTAGATCAGAAAATACCTCACCACTGAAGCTGCCACCAAACTTGCTGTCTCCCTCATCCTGTCTCGCATCGACTATTGCAACTCCCTTCTTTCCGGCCTTCCCCGCTCCACCACTCTCCCTCTCCAACGCGTTCAAAACAATACTGCCCGCCTCGTCCTCAGAAAGAAGAAATCTGACCACGTCACTCCCTTGCTCAAAGCCCTACACTGGCTTCCCATCTCCCAACGCATTCAATACAAGACCTTGTCTCTCTGCTACAAGTCCCTCAACAACTCCGCTCCTCTCTATCTCTCTGACTTACTTCACCCATACATTCCCTCACGCTCTCTTCGCTCTGCCTCCGACCCTCTCCGCCTCCGCATTCCTCGCTCCAAACTCAGCACGTTCGGGTCCCGCTCCTTCTCTGTCTACGGCCCATCCATCTGGAATACTCTTCCACTCTCTCTCCGTCAGAAACCCTCTCCCACCTCCTTCCAGTCTGCCCTCAAAACTTACCTTTTCAAGCAGTTCTAACACTATGACCTCACTACGCACCCCATCGCCAGCTGTCTCTTGCATATAGTGTCTGGTCTGTTTGTGGTATGAGTATATTTGAGTGAATGTATTTTTTGCGTAATTGTTACATGTGTCATTGTCTAAAGCGTGCACATGCGTGCGTGAGTTGTGAGTGCGCGCTTAGAGTTATAATTATTATAAGATAAGCGCATTATAAATACAGTAATTATTATTATTATTATCAAGAGTTGATCTAACATGAACGGTTCATGAACTATTCTTAAAGATGTCAGATCAAGAGTTGGTCTAACATGAACTGTTCATGAACTATTCTTAAAGATGTAAGATCAAGAGTTGTTCTAACATGAACTGTTCATGAACTATTCTTAAAGATGTCAGATCAAGAGTTGATCTAACATGAACGGTTCATGAACTATTCTTAAAGATGTCAGATCAAGAGTTGATCTAACATGAACGGTTCATGAAGTATTCTTAAAGATGTCAGATCAAGAGTTGATCTAACATGAACTGTTCATGGACTATTCTTAAAGATGTCAGATCAAGAGTTGATCTAACATGAACTGTTCACGAACTATTCTTAAAGATGTCAGATCAAGAGTTGATCTAACATGAACGGTTCATGAACTATTCTTAAAGATGTCAGATCAAGAGTTGATCTAACATGAACTGTTCATGGACTATTCTTAAAGATGTCAGATCAAGAGTTGATCTAAAATGAACTGTTCATGAACTATTCTTAAAGATGTCAGCTCAAGAGTTGATCTAACATGAACTGTTTATGAACTATTCTTAAAGATGTTAGATCAAGAGTTGATCTAATATGAACTGTTCATGAACTATTCTTAAAGATGTCAGATCAAGAGTTGATCTAACATGAACTGTTCATGAACTATTCCTAAAGATGTCAGCTCAAGAGTAAGCGTGTAGGCGGGCATAGGGCTAAGAGTTGGGGTTAATGTCAGGTTTTTAATGCTTCTTCTATTGAGAGTCTTAAGGTCAGTACTTCACACAGAGAGAGAGAGAGAGAGAGAGAGAGAGAGAGAGAGAGAGAGAGAGAGAGAGAGAGAGAGAAAGACAGAGACAGAGAGACAGAAAAAGATAGAGAGACACAGATAGAAAAAGACAGACAGAGAGGCAGACAGAAAGAGGAACAGAAGGATTTAGTCCTCTTATTTCTCCCTTTCCTACCAACCCCCCTTCTCCCCCCTCCCACACACACAGAGGGAAAGAGTGATAGATAAACAGACAGAAAGACAGACAGATACAGATATAGAGAGAATGGTAAAAGAACTAAGGATTGCCAACTATTACTGCTATCCTTGAAGAACATGCTGACCAAAAGAGAGCACGGAGAGAGACCAACCTTAAACTGAACTGAAAAAGCACAAAAACAAATGCTTATAAACTAGTTAGGTAAACACTACGCTTGTATAATTATTGCCCTTCTCAGCCAAAATCCTGCGTGCAGTGATAATTTTTTTGTTTTTGGAAAAAAGTGCTTTAAATTTTGGTTTCAACCCCATCGTGAGATGTGGTCTGCTTGTTTGCCTGTTTGAATAGATCGACCTTATCACGCACCGTTAATCTTTACAAAATCGGTGGGTTTTTCTCGCCCTCTCTTTTGGACTCGCCAATCATTTTTAAATTGTATTGCGTATACAAAATGTTGTGGATATGGAGGTTTTTTTGTGTGTGTTGTTTTTTTTTTCTTTGTGTTGGTTGAGCACGTAGGCACTTAGGTGATGCAGGCTTGGTAGACAGCTTTCTGTATTTCACTCTCTGCGGGGCGAAGGGGAAGAGAAGGAAGAGAGGGGATAGAGAGTGATGGAGTGTAAGGTGAGAGAGAGAGAGGGGGGGAGGCGGATACGGAATATCTTATCACAAGGGCGTTAGCCAAGCGATATGGATCCGCGATCGCATAAAATACAATATATTTTATAAGTATGTACGTGGTGCGAATGTGTGTGACTGCGTGCATAGGTTTTATCATTTGGATGAAGAAGGCGTTAATATAACAACCAACACACCATCGATAGCATAGCGGTAGAAGAAGTAGCGTACAGTCCGTAATACAAAATTATGGCTGTGCCTTATGTACCGCTGCGCGGTCGACGATCCACTTCTTTGTGGCTATCGCGGATCCATTGTGCTTGGTTATTGTCCCTGTGATATCATTCAGCAGACTATGCGCTTGCATCTAGACACGCGAGCGCCCATGCCTATGACGCGTGTCTTTTTGGTTATCTGTATAGATATCATAGATAACCAAAGGCAGGCGCGTCACAGGCATAGGAAAAACATATTGAACGAAAAGAGCAGGGAGAAAGACGAACATTAAAAACTAAACTGAAAAAAAAATCAGTCTGGTACACTTAGTTGTGTTTACTCTCTTCAAGTGGAGCCGGAAAGACATCATCACGAGATCGTGGTCACGTCCCTTCCGATGTCTGCTCCTGGAAAAGTACGTGCCCTGCCAATGTTGATGCTTGATCTGAAGCGTGTCTTGACCATGATGTAGTCAATCTCGTTGTGGTGCTCCCCGCTGGGACTGTGCCATGTCCTTCGTCTGGGTTTTTTGTGGAGACCAAGCGTGTTTGCCAGTTTCAGATTGTTGTATCTGGCAAACTCCAAGGGTATCAGTCTCCTGTCATTTGTCTCGTCGTTGCAATGGGGTCCACAGGTGTCTCCCCATTTGTGGTGCGCATCTTGGTCAACCGTGGCATTCCAGTCGCCTTGCACTATGACTATCTCCTTCTTCGGCACTTAGTCAAGGACAGCCTGTAGATTTTCATAGAAATCCTCGATTCGCTGTCTTCATAGTCTGATGTTGGGGCATAGGCCTGGATGATGTTGAAATGGGCTGCTCTCAGACGGATGGTAATGAGTCTACTGGAGACTGGGCGGCAACCCATGACAGTGGCTGGAATGTCTTTGTGGACCAAGAATCCAACGTCGTTTTTGTGCCAGTCATCTCTCCCGCTGAAATAAAGCTTGTGGCCTTTGTAGGTCGTTGTTTCACCTAGGCCTTTCCAGCACAGTTTGCTGATACCTAAAATGTTCCATCGATAGTGGTCCAGCTCGTGGGCCAGTTCTTCTCATTTTTCCTTCCGCAGTTCGGATCGTGACATTCCAGGTTCCTATGACGATGTTGTTTCTCGTGCGGATCTTGCTAAGTTGTCCATCAGTAGCACACTTATCACTTCCGTACTGGTGGCCAACGGAAGGCGCGACCGATCCGTCCGGGGCGACGACCGATCCGGTATGGAGTGAGTAGTTATTTTCATCATCCGGTGTGTTACACTCCGTTTGATGATGGTGTTTTTCTTTATCAGTATCCGATTCAGCCCCAATGCTGAATTCCTGATAAGGTGTAACTCAGATTCGTTTATCCACGCAACCCGTCCAAACAGCATACAAGTCACAAAGTCGACGTATGAAGTTTTCCACTTTTATTCAGCACACATCAACAACTGCATACAATTCTCAACTCAACTTAACAACTTTCAACAACTATCCACAACAACACACGGAGCATCGAATATATAATTTTTCTCTCAACTCGAGATGACCTCAGTTTGTTCTAGAAAATGACGCATTACAACCAATCAGAATTAAAGATCGTAATCGCTGACTTACGTCATACATTGTTCTAAACATACCCGGAACCTTCTCTTGCTTCAACATGTATCGAGAAATTTCTATCGAAAGTAAACACGCAGATCCAGAAGCTTCTCCAGTAATATCGACTAACGCAAATTATCAACGTTATACAAAGCCTCTCCTAACAACAATGCAAACTCAAATCAAAGGTAAATAAATTCTATCATTGAATACTTTGCAAAACGAAACGATTAGATCTATCGTGCGCGCTTCCGACGTACTACCATTCGCGTTTCAACGTAACATAACCCCCCACTCAAGAAGAAATTTACCCAATTTCTTTCAACAACGTTGAAACGTAATGCACAAACAAAGTTCAGAATTAAAACTTATTTCAGACCGTCTGAACACTGTCAATGTTCTCAGTTCATTCACACAGAGTCAATGGTTTTCATCTTCAAATCTGCCTGGATATTGTCAATGTTCACAGTTCATTCACACAGAGTCAAAGTTTCTCATCTGCAAGTCTTTCTGGATACTGTCAATGTTCACAGATCATTTACCCAGTCAACGTTTTTCATTTTCAAGTCTGTCATTACCAATATTCTTAGTTCGTCCACACAGTCAATGTTCTTTCATTCGCAAGGAAACGACGCCCTCGTCAGTTGCAGTCGTCATCGGCCCAGGGTCAAAGACGATGATCACGTGGGCTTCCCTGGAATCAGTGCGTCCTCCGTTGTCTCCTTCTTCCATCGGATGTCCGACGCAGTCGACGTTTTCAGCTCCCAGAATGCATTCGCTGGGTCTCACGGTCAGGTTGGCTTCTGCGGGACGGTGGAACAGCTCCCTCAAGGTCTGCAGATGCTCCTTCCAGGTCTGGGTGTGGACTTCATGTTCGACCAAAGTCGTAGAGCCTGGGACATCACTGAAGCTATGGGATTTATAGTTTGGAAATAGGGAACCCTACCAGACGACCCCCCTCTCCCCCTCCCCCGAAAAATAATAATAATAATAATAATAATAATAATAATAATAATAATAATAATAATAATAATAATAATAATAATGGTAATAATAATAATAATAATAATCATAATCATAATCATAATCATAATCATAATCATAATAATGCATGTTTGGTGACGTCATCATGGTGATATCATACTTTGTTGTGTTTTATTCTAATCCTATTTTTTCCCAAACTACAGGAGGATTTGGTTCAAGTTTGGTATGTGCTTAGACTGTACCTGTGCCTCTCAGATAAAACCAAACTTATGCAAATCGAGTAACGTAATCATCGTGACGTAATTTTCTTAAAGAAAAGCTGCGTATGCATTTATAATGTTCCGAAACTATAGTTTATTAAGTGAGGTCTTCGTGTGACCTCATCATGGTGAAGTCAATGTTTTTTCCTAATCGTATTTTCTCCCAAAGTACTGGCGGGATTTGGTTCAAATTTGATATATATATTTAGACTTTACGTATGCCTCCAACGTAAAACCAAAAGTATGCAAATTGAGTGACGTAATCATGATGACGTCACATTTTAAACTTGTGTTTACATTTCCTTTACTCTGTGTGTGTAATGAGAGTGCACAGATGGGTTGAGCCTTATTGTAACAGCAGAAATTGTGACGACAAAATGTAGGAAATTAGCTTAGCGCAAAATAGATACCATCGAACGAAACTGGAAATTAATTCAACAGTTATCTAAAAAGCAGCCCACACAAGTCAAATTAACTTCCTTGAGACAGTCACCCCGCCAACCGCTCAAGATACCATCTAACAGACTTAGCGATCCAAGACTAAATAGCATACTTAAGACCAAACTGACCATAACGTCATCTGTGACCAGAGTCATTGAGACACTAAGTAGCCTAGGCTCCGCGTAATCGTTATTGCATAATTCTCCACTCTACTTCTGACACTCCTATTCAAGGATAATTATACGTGTCTGGGAACTAGGACAGGGGTGGAAAATATTCCTAATAAAAACGCATGATCCCGTATATGCGAGATTGACGAAAACGAGAGCTAAACGATTGGTCAGAAGACTACTAGGAACTCTTGCATATCTGTGGGGACCAAATCTCAGCTGGTCAGTCGTAAACGAACTGCCCAGCTGTGAGGGTCGACCAAAGGAACAAACTGCAGTGTCCGTCTATCTCCATCTCATCTAGAGAGTGCTGGAGACGTAAAAGACGATTTAACGAGTCCCAGAGTCTACAAGTAAGATAACACTAGTAGTTTTGATATGTGTATGTTTATTGTATATTGATTGCCATGTATTGATATTATGTTCTTGATATATATAGTTACAGAAACAGATTATTGTTTCTGAGACAGTATGCATGTGGTTTGATGTATCTTAGCCTTAAGATTCGAATCGAATTGTGCATATGGGAACCCTGCAGGTGTCTGATGCTATAGACACTTTGCAGAGGAGACCGCACACTTATAGCTAACGAGAATATTGTAGCCAGAGCTCCAACTTTTACAGGTCGGCTCTGGGATCATAAGGTTTGTGGAGACGAACGCCTGACCTTCGCTCCCGTGGCACCAAAGGAGAACAATCAAGAGTCTACCTGGCCACGTCCGAACCCCACAGCTACAAGAGCGACCCGACTCACCCGCTCAAACCTGAGAGGCAAGACTTCTGAGAAGGACTCCATCACTCGCCGACGCGCAGTAGATAAGTCACCCGCAAATGCCATCTGAGTTTTACCCTCGAGAAAACCTAGAAGACCACTAGAACATTTAGTACACTACGAACATTACCGCAGTTAGCAAATGATGAAGGAAACCTGCTAAAGAACTTTCCCAGCACTTTGAACTATATTACTTATTAATTTACCGGTTAATGCAGAAATGTTAAAGTTTGTGTTGAATATATAAAAAGTGAAATTACATACATACGACTGGTGTCATTCTATTTGTATTGTTGTGTAGCTATTAGTTTTCTTCTCTCGAGACATAATAATCTAGTCTTTTGATTAGTCATCCCGGTTCTCAAGTTGAGCCAAATGATACTAAGATTCCTGAGAACAAATATAAATTTTATGTGACCAAAAGGCCGTTATCTGTCTCTCACACAACTTTCGGAATTCTGGTAAAACAACGATCGATAGTGGTAGCACATCGCCCATCTATCAATAAGTCTTACCCCCTGGTAAGATAAACGTATCTTCCCCAGAATATCATCACACTTATTAAAAACTTACCTATATCCAATGATCTTATCGTGCTGATGTATTATTATTCTTTTCATTTAGTTATTTATATTGTGCACTTTTCTATGAAACTAATGGACGGATTTCTTTGAAACTTGATATTTAGTTAGTGTGTGTGTGTGTGTGAGAGAGAGAAAGAGAGAGATAGAAAGAGAGCACGCGAGGGTACTCTGCACCCGTTAGGGTCCAGCACTTGACAAGGGGCGGAGTGAGGAAAGGGGTAAGAGTGGAGGTGGGGGAGGTGACAGAATGGTGTATGCAAGGGAGGTAACTGATGTTTCACTTGACCTGTGCAGTGTGGACAGTGTGTGTTGATAGTACAGTGACAAAACACCATTATGAACACTTGCACTGTGCACAGTGTTGATAGTACAGTGACAAAACACCATTATGAGCACTTGCACTGTGCACAGTGTTGATATTATAATGATAAAACATCATTATGAACACTTGAAAACCACTACGTTACTTGGGATTCAACCTGTTCTCTTTTTGGTCTTTCCCAGCTAATAACTACGCCAACAAGAGTTACAGCACGCACCTCTACACTCATAGACCACATGCACACAAACGTTGAGCAAAATATTGTAAATGCTGAACTGAACTCTGCATGCATACGTGGTCATAGTGTTATTAGTTGTACATGGTTATGCAAATTACTTACAGAAGCTACGTACGGACATTAAAAACATTATATATCGGTCTTTTAAAAATTTCTACACACATAATTTTCGTCATGATTTAAGTTTCGTCAGCTTTGACGAGCTGTATACGGAAAAATGATCCTAATATAGCACTGAAGGTTTGGTATGATAAATGTATGTTTGCTGTTAACCTTCATGCGCCCCTTCGGAAAAAAGAGTTCGGCAACGTTCTTTTCCAAAGTGGATCACTTCAGACATAATGCCAGCAATGAAACTAAGAGATTTTTTTAAACTAAACAGTTTAATGACTTCAAGAAACAAAGAAATAAAGTTCTAACAATGGTAGGAGCTGCAAAAAAGTCGTATTTTGAAAAAGAAAAAAAAAAGGATTCGCAATGATTCAAACATAGCTTCTATTTGGAAAGTTATGAATGAAATTACGAGCAAGAATAACAGGCCGACTTTCAATAACGCACATGAATTTAACAATCACTTTTTGTCTGTAGCTACGTCACTTCTACAAGACAGTTTCAGTAAATTGTGATTAGTCGGTGCCATCTAATTTAAAATTGTTTTGTAATGAATGAATCGGTACAGACGAATCATTCATTCTTTCACTTACTTGTATGATACTTCAAGATGTAATAAAATATGTCACTGATCTACCTAATTAAAAAAATCTTCGGGTACAGATAACATTAACTCATTTTTGTTAAAACTTGCTCTTCCTTACATCGCTTTGCCCTTAACCTATATCTACAATTTTAGCATAGTAAAGGAAACATTCCCTGATGAATTAAAATGTGCAAAAATTATTCCTCTCCCCAAAACACAAGATCACACAAATCCAAACAATTTTCGACCTACATCATTATCAAATGTCTTATCTAAGCCCATTGAAAGACACTTACACAAACACATGTTTGTTTTTCTTGAAAATCATTTTCTCCTTCATAGGTATCAGTCAGGTTTTCGCACCCATCATTCCTGCCAAACTGCTCTGATCAGGCTATGTGACAAGTGGCCCAATGCAATGAATTATGGTAATATTACATGAGCCATATTCATGGACCTAAAAAAAGCTTTTAATCTAGTCAATCATTCCATTCTCTTGCAAAACCTTTCTGCCTACCCTTTAAAAAATCCCAATGTCGTCAATCTTTTCCAATCATACCTATCACAAAGAATCCAACGTGTAAATGTCAATGGAAAATATTTTTCTCCAGGTACCATTTCATGTGGTGTACCACAAGGCTCAGTTTTAGGTCCTTTACTATTTTGCATTTATATAAATGATCTACCACTCCATATTACTAGCAAAGATACAAGTTGTGACCTTTTTGCCGATGATGGCTCTTTGCACTGCTCTGGTAAATCTGTAAATAAAATACAAACATCTTTACAGAAGAGTATACAAGAAATAAAGGATTGGTGCAGCCATAATCGTATGATTCTTCACCCACAAAAATCTAAAAGCATGGTCATCACATCACAGCAAAAGCGACAGCATGAACCTTTAAAATTAAATCTGAATATTAATGGTTCACAAATTGAACAAGTTTCAGAGCACAAAGTATTAGGTATAATTATTGATCAAGAATTTACATGGAATTCCCATATAAATAATATATGTAAGAAGTTATCCAAAAATCTATTTCTTCTTGCTAAACTAAAACCTTACATTGAATCTTCTGCCAGAAAATTTTTTTATTCCAAGCCCTTTTTTACAATGATTCATTGTCCCTTTTTATTGGGAAATTCTGGGCCGCTTCCATGGGAAGGCGTAGTTGCAGCCGGTGGCGCGCCCAAACCCAATCTACCTAACATTAATTGTGTTTTTGAAATTTTTGCTAGGGGAGCAAACCGGAGTACCCGGAGAAAACCCCCGAGACGTTGCCCGAGTCAAAAGGAAATAATATTTGGAGAAACATAACGCCCAGATGCTGAATCGAACCCACACCTGTCAGGCGCCTTTGGTTTCTGGCCTCTGGACAAGGCAAGTTAGGCCCGCCTTAGCCCACTTGGCCACAACGCTCGCTATTGTCTATCACATATCAACTATTCCTCTGTTGTATAGTCTAAAGCTTCAGCAAATCAACTAAAAGGACTGAATCATCTGCATAGTCGAGGGGTTAGATTAATATCAGATAATCGAGAATTAACAACAAATGAAACATTCACAGATCTTAAAATACTGCCTTTACAAACACAGTTCAAGTATACTTTAGCCATACAGATGGATAAAGTAAAAAATCATATAGCGCCTTCTTACTTACGTGATCAACTAATGTCATTTCCTGCACAATATCATTCTGAAAACTACAGGCTTCCCAAACCACGAATTGACATTTTTAAATCTTGCTTTTCTTTTATGGAACACTCTTTTTTTAGAACTAAAAAATGCACATCGTTAAACAGCTTCAAGATTTATAACATACTAGTGGTTTTTGTACCCTGGCAAGCCAGGGTACACATGATGCTGTTTAAAATGTAGACAGAGAGAACTTTTGTCTGCGAGTTTCATTTGGACGATGATACCTCCCCATATCCCCCTTGATACCCTCACCATACCCCCCCCCCCCCTGATATCTCCCCGTCCCCCCATGATGCCTCATCATACCCCCTTGATACCTCCCCGAACCACTTGATACCTCCCCAAACCCCTTGATACCTTCCATACCGCCCTTGGTTTTCCTTTTAGTTAACTGTACCCTCCTTGATACTTCCCCCGTTGATCGTTTCGCAGGTATGGATGAAAGGAATCGACTTCTTCTTCTTCTTTATTAAATGTGTGTCCCCGGACACATTGAGCGTATAGAATATGGAATCGACCTTTAGTTAGTTAGTTAGTTATATAGATTAACGTCCCCGGACACATAAGCGTATAGGGGACGAGTTGCACTTTGCAGAGATTAGAAAACCTCATACACTAGGAATCGACCATCACCATACCCCCTTATATATACCCGTATCCCCGTTATGCCTACCCATGCCCCTTTAAACCTACCCGTAGCCCCCTTTTTACCTACACGTACCACCCATCCCGATCCTTGGTAATAATAATATAATAATAATAATAATAATAATAATAATAATAATAATAATAATATTGAATATAGAATAATCAAATAGAAATAAAAAAACACCAAGGTTTTAAAATAAAATTTGATATAAGATATTATAATTGTTATAATAATAATAATAATAATAATAATAATAATAATAATTATTATTATTATTATTATGATTATTATTATTATTATTAGTTTATAAATAATAATAATAATAATAATAATAATAATAATAATAATAATAATAATAATAATAATAATAATAATAATAATATTGAATATAGAATAATACAAATAGAAATAATAAAAAACACCAAGGTTTTAAAATAAAATTTGATATAATAATAATAATAATAATAATAATAATAATAATAATAATAATAATAATAATAATAATAATAATAATAATAATAATTTATTATTATTATTATTAGTTTATAAATAATAATAATAAATGATAATAATAATAATAATAATAATAATAATAATAATAATAATAATAATAATAATAATAATAAATTAAAGGTAAAAAGCCTAAATGAAAAAGAAAAATATCCATATTGTAGTGTAAAAAAAAAAAATGTCCCGCGTGAGGATTGAACTTGGGTCGCTCTGGACGTTAGGCGAATGATTTATACAGTAAGCTATCAAGACTTCCTAGAAAGTTCATCAATTTTTTGGTCTATATGGGAAAACATGCTGAAACCTCAATTTGATTTATAATGGAAGCGCGCGGAATGAGGCTATTGCAGTTTGTGGACATTTTGTTTATTTATTTATCTCAGAAACGGTTAAACGTTCGGTAAGGAAATGTCGGCTATAACGATTTCACTGGTTTTGAGCACACAGAAGGCCGATCCGTAGCCCCCAGCACCTGCACAGATCAGCGTCCATACCGGACAAACTTTATAGTAGTGGCGAAGAAGGACTTCCGGCTAAGCAATTTATATATATAGATTTCTTAATAATTTCAAAAATCATACATTATAGCTTGCATCAATTGATTTTCCTCTTTCACTCCCCCCCCCCCTCCCTTTCCACTCAGTCCGTAAAGCCTCTAAATTATATGGTTCCAGTTAAATATTTTATATTGAGTATTGTTAATTTCGTTGTTACGAAGTTAGCTTGTTTATTCCTTTGATTTTAAATCAATGTTTGTCTTTGCATGAATGCGGATGTATGATTAAACTAAATGTGTGAGTGATTGAAAGTAGGACTGATTGTAAGATTAGCAAATTAATGCTAAAATAATTTTGTTCTTGTAATAAATTATTGAATCTGAATCTGAATCTGAATCGTTAGTGATAACCGTGGTGTGAGTTACACGAAAAATGGGTGGTGTTTGGCGCTGTGCGAGGCGAAGCACACAGTCTTTCTCCTTAAGGAAAGTGTAGAATTTCGGGTTGAAAAGGAAAGTATAGCGTTTTTGTTCTTTATTTACGCAAAATAATTGAGGTTGAATTTTAAAAAAACAACAAAAACAAACACGCGTTTCACACTCATTTCAGAAGATGGTATGTATCATCTTCTCTGTGTTGCCTAATTAATGTTTGTCCAAACCAACGACACCACCTAGGACAGGTCGAACTAGTCTCGAGCCCACGCACACAGAGAGTGAGCCAATGTGGGGCGTGTGCGAAAGTGCGACTTGGCCTATGTACGTTGGAGTGCGTATACGATTTTTCGTGTGCTTGTTTTAATGCCTGCCAAATGTTTGTATGCTATTTGTCTGGTTGACATTTTTATCAGTTTAGTAAGTCATTGTTTATAGGGTCCAGCGGACTGCAAAGAGCCGAATCAGGACCACAACTTGGTTGAAAGAGGACTCACCACCTATCTCTATAAACAATCTGCTGAAACAACGCTAATGAACACTGAATACACCCCACCAGTCGATCACTTTACATTAAAGGCATCCCATGCAAGGGACGTTGAGGCTGTAGGACTACTCTAATTTATCGAACCCCCGTTTAGAATATAAACATCATTATAAAATACTAACAAAACACATACTATTCAGAATCACAATCAGAATCTTTATTGTCCCCATGAAAACACAAGGAAATGAGTGTGCGGCGCACACTTCATCAACACAACGGCACAAAAGCAATAAGACACCAAAGACTTCAGGGATTAAAACAACACACCACAAAAAACAAAAAAGCAGAAAAGCAGTTGTACACAACACGAATGTAGCTTATCAAATTACAAAAGTCATGCATCCTACATTCTAACCCCTAACAATAAACACCCACCTACACACACACACAGGCACCCCCTCCCTCCCCCCCCCCCCACACACACCAGAAGTTAAAAAAGTTACCAGTACAGTATTTAATGCAGACTGTCACTGGCCTGTGGCAGGACCAGTAATGACGTCACTTCTAATCTAGTTACATTGTTTTAAACACACACCGGGACACACGAGTCGTGTAGATATAGCATTATGTTTTTTCCCGTAAGCACGGTTCGTCCAGTTTCGAAGACTATCACTGGTTGTTCACAGGAAATCTCCTCGTTCTTATCGGGCGACTCAGTTTATTAACCGAGGCCTACTCTACTTTTCCGCTTGTTGTGTCGTTGCCGCGTCGTGGTGCAATACTGAGTCACGTCGCGTTTTTCAAATTTACGTAAGAAACAGTTTGTAGGACTAACTAGTGTTTGTAACAGTAGTTAAGTACTGGGTATATTTTGTGTGAATGCAGGCTAGTATGAATAACTAAGATGCTAGCAGTGCCCTATGTTATTCCATGTAGGTCTATGTAGACTCGAGTTTAGTGTGGTACTGAATCGGCTTTTTGCAGTGCACTGGACCTTGTAAGCAATTAATAACTTACTCGAGTTTATTGAGCCTCTTCTTGCTGTTGATTGTTCAGGTAAGGCTTTACCATTGCTTAAAAGGTATAATATTAGGCTATCATTTGGAACGTTTGATTCTATTCTTGAATGCCATTTGACGAGTAGCCCTCGTGGGGGTGACGGGTATTTCAGTATAAAAAGCATCCCCACTTTCTGGAAACTTAGTGTCACTGTCGCTGTCTTTCTCATTGGTTCTTTTTCATTCCTACTATGTTCTATTAAGCTACTATCTTCGCAAGATCAGTCACCATTTTTCTTGAAAACTCTTCCAAGACTTCTCATTTGTATATGAGGTCTGTTGGGTCTGCTTGGGAATATTGGACGCTTTCTGCCAAATGATCACTGGGGCTTCCTATGATATTGTTATTTAGCAATGTGGACATTTTAAATGTATGTGTTTTGTTGATATTTTATGATGATGTGTATATTAAGTTTTGTTTTTGTAAAAGGAGGTTTGATAAATTGGAGTATTCACAACTTTCTGGCACCTCTCATAAAAACTCGTGGGTATCGCCATTATAAATTAAAACGAGGTTAAAATGAAACCAAGTTCCGGTCTGGCTTGTTTTGCTTTTATCAAAGCTTAATGCGTGACTTTTAAATATGGCAAATTGCCGAAAACGACGATTGTTAGAGCCAGAAAACGATTGGGATAAGTATAAAAAGCGGTGGAGGAAGTACATGCTCAGTGAAAGGATGCAAAAAACAATCGTAGAGGCCCGTATTTGTGGCGACTTTGGAGGTGCGTCGATCATCGACAGAAAGTGAAACAGGAACTGAAGACTCTTGTAGTTTTCCATAGCTTCGCCGTCGCAACCTTCACAAAACATGAAGTAGTTGACTATGTTAGGCGAGCGTTGTGGCCAAGTGGGCTAAGGCGGGACTAACTTGCCTTGTCCACAAGCCAGAAACCAATGGCGCCTGACAGGTGTGGGTTCGAGCCAGCATCTGGGCGATATGTTTCTCCGAATATTTTTCAAAAATTCACAAATAATGTTAGGTAGGTAGGGTTTAGGCGCGCCACTGGCGATAGAAAGGGATAATAAACTGCAGCCAAAAAAAATATGTGAGGGTACGATACAGGTGGCCAGAGACACATGTTATTCTTCTTCAATAGTTGGAAATAACTCACTAAAACACGCGGAGAAAGAAACCGGAAGTATGTTTCATTGAGGGGATTCCCGTTGGTGCATAGGATAGCAGAAAAGTGTGAATACGGTTGGTGGAGTGCCTTCAGTGTTGCCACTAGGGTTGTTTCAACGGATCTTTTATACGGATCAGGAGTGAGTCCTCTTTCAACCAAGTTGTGCTCTTGATTTTGTGGTCCTGATTCGGCTCTTAACAGTCCGCTGGACCCTGTAAGCAATGAATAACTAATTATAATCCTATCCTATCCTATCCTGTCCCATAACCCGAAGGTCGTAGGGGCACCACAGATGATCGTTTAACCAGCATACTCCATCTTTCTCTGTCCTCAGCAGCCCTCAT
>JBAHVR010000425.1:0-61359 GCA_036898135.1 Oncomelania hupensis | reverse complement strand
TAGTAACATGAGGTGCCTCCTTTCTGCCCGGTGACCTGTGTAGAAGACATTCGCCCAGTGATGCCGTACTGACATCACCAATGTTAGTCGCCTCTTACGACGTGCCGGGAAACTTTGGGTCTATTCTATTCAGTGCCCGAACACACAGGGCACCTATAAAATATTATTATTTCGGGTTAAATGTTTTGCAGTCAGTGGTGTTGTTTTACATCAACTTGGTCTTCTTTGCACTCATTTCTATTCCATAGGCTCTGGAGGTGGTGTCAAGCCTCTGTACAAACTGTTTAAGTTATTGTTACCAATGGCCTCTACACGGACACCAAAGTCCAAGGCCAATCCCTCAACACAGTGCACAGTTTCAAATATTTAGGAGCCATTATATCAGACCATGGTTCCCGACAAGTCTTCTCCAGGATCGCACAGAAAACTGCTGCCCTGGCAAGGTTGAAGCCCATTTGGAAAGACAAGACCATCAGACTACATTCCAAGTTAAGACTGCTGCGCTCCCTTATCATCTCCATCTTCCTATACGCTTGCGAAACATGGACCCTTACAGCAGATCTACAAAGAAGAATACACAGCATGGGGATGATGTGCTACAGAAGACTTCTGGGCATTTCATATACCCAGCACATCACCAACGACGAAGTCCGACAGATCATCACACAAGCAATTGGACAACACGATGACCTGCCCACATTGGTGAAGAAAGGGAGACTTTGATGGTATGGCCACGTCACCAGATCATCAGGCCTTGCAAAGACCATCCTGCGAGGCACAGTACAAGGAGGTAGAAGAAGAGGGAGACCGAGAAAGAGGTGAGAGGACAAGATTCGAGAATGGACTGGCTTGACATTGAGCGAAGCCATCAGGGTTGCGCTGAGGACAGAGAAAGATGGAGTACGCTGGTTTAACGAACATCTGTAGTGCCCTTACAACATCCGAGTTATGGGATAGGGTAGGGCAGGTTTTGTTTTACAATCACGTTCCGCATGTTATATAGTCCTCTTAATGCAATGTTTTAATTATGAAATGTTGGATATTTGAAAAAAAAAGAAGAAATTTTACAAAGCAGATTTACTTGTGTCAGAGAAATTCCTATTTGGTTGTTTAATGAAAATTTGCTCCATGTTTGTTTTCGTTCTGCTATCGCATGTTCTGCTATCACATGGTGTGCTATCACATGTTCTGCTATCACATGGTGTGCTATCACATGTTGTGCTATTACACGTTCTGCTATCACATGTTGTGCTATCACATGATCTGCTATCACACGTTCTGTTATCACATGTTGTGCTATCACATGTTCTGCTATCACATGTGCTATCACAGGATCTGCTATCACACGTTCTGCTATCACATGTTGTGCTATCACATGTTGTGCTACCACATGTTGTGCTATCACATGTTGTGCTATCACATGTTCTGCTGCTATCACATGTTTCTGCTATCACATGTTTCTGCTATCACATGTTTTGCTATCACATGTTCTGCTATCACATGTAGAAAGGCCTTTTCTAACCACAAACGTGAGAAATGAATGGTTTGTGACTGTTTTTAATAAAGATTTTAGTTTTTTCTTCAGGTGAGGAATATAATCTATACTAGTTTTTGCTTCTTCAATTTGTTGTTGTATTTCTGGTGTTGTCTCAACATTTGTGTCAATTTGACTTTGTTTTTGTTCTCAACAATTTGTTTAAATCATCATTAGCACTTCCAATTCTTGTATATGTGTAAGTTAAGCTACCATGTTCTTTGTGATATTGTAATAATGATAATATATTATTAGTCCTGAGGGGTTGGCGCTGAGTTGTCTATTTATATCTCTCTACCTCACCTCCTATAGTCTATATCTCCACTTGTTCTACCGTCTAATCAGTATCTTCCGGGTAAACGGTCCCCATAGCATACACAGAAAGTTAATAATGCTAAATCGTTGCAGCAATTTTCTACCTTATTTTAAGATTTAAGAACGTGTTAGAAAAGGGAAGTGTTGATTATTAAACGAATCTGAATCTGAATCAGGATTAAAGCCTCGGGGCTGAATCAACTATTGATTTTGAAAAAAAAAAAACAAAAAAAAAACGTGTAGCACACTGTGCTATCACTGCGCGAGAATCTTGTAACGTGCCCCTCTATTGCGTTATCTATGTGAGAGTTAATCTAACTAATTTAATTTTCTACTCGTACGGGGATCGGGCACAACTTACCACATAACAGCATGTAAGACACACAAAACAGAACCAGTCTCACTGCCGTCCAAATGGTTTCGTCATGCGCTCAAATAAATAACAATAAACTACAGCTTGCCTGCATTTTACACAATTTTAATAATCTAACTTAATACATGTCAACCAAGAAACATAAAAACTCACATGCACATATATTCTAACTAACAATGCGAATAATAGCCAAATAAATTCATTGTTTCTTACCGCATCTTTCAGTTTCTTTCGCCCCTCTTTCCTCCTTTGAAAACACCAACTTTCACCCTATACTAACAATAATAGAACTAAAACAGCAGTCTAAGTTATACACACACCCTAAGAACCGACCAAACCTAACTTACTTACCAACTCATTGACTAACTAACTTTCCAACTAACTTCTGCAATTAAATAACAAAATCACCAGTTAATCAATTAATAAGCAAAAGCAACCAAGCTTTGCACTATACATTCTACCCTAACCTCTGATACATTATGAACTGACCACCCTAAGCACTACAAACTATGCATAGAAGATGAGACGAGGAGGAACCCCGCAGAAACAGAGCTGCCTGAAGTCTTGCAGAAGAAAGAGAGCGAGCCTCTTTGTTCAATTTCTTTTATACTAGATTTCTGCAGAAATCCGCATCCCCTCCACAAAAGGTATTGCACCAACCCACATCCAATCGTGAGCTAGGGTCTACACTGACCACTCAAATCCCCGGAACTTATAACCAATCCTGAGGTCGGAATTGTCCGTTCTCTCCACACACAAAGGAGCCGTTGGTACCCATTTGCATGCGTCATTAGCTGACCAGGCACCTTCCAAACTCGACCCGGCCAAGTCAGCTGACCCAGCAAATATATACTGCACGTGTTAAGCTAATACTAACACTTCTGTTATTCCCTCTGACTCACTGTAGTAGCCATGCCGAGCTTTGCAAATTCATAACCCTCCTTCCATTATCATTACCTTCCCCTGTGTGACTCTTATTAAAAGGTTAGAATCTCCTACTTCTGAACCTGCCCATAGACAAGAAATGAACACAACTGAACGAATGATGTGCATAAATGACGAGGGGAATCGGAAGGCTCGCATGCTCGGATTCACTTTGGTAATTTACACTATCCTTGAAAGCAACCTCTCTGCTTGGAAATCCAATAAAACCGGTCAAGTATTCATCGATTTCCAGGCAACGGCAACACCGCTTACCAAGGGAAATCAACTGCTACCCACGTGCATTCAGCAATGCCCCCAAATCGCCATGCACACACCTACCACTAACCACAGCCACAAGTAGAGGAAATGGACAGGGCAATACAAATTATCAATATATTACTTCTCATAGAAACTGACCAATTGGAACACTAATAACATTTTTGCTAAAGTTATAAAACACCAAATTTATATTGTCCATAGATGTATTGTTAGATATACTATTGCGCAACGAATGGTTTCAAACATCAAACATGGATGGCGCTGGACATACCACGCCTCCTAACGACAGCTAAGCGTCGACAACTCTCTGCGTCACCGTCACTCATTTGTCCGAACGGCCTGACTGGCTGAGGGACTGTCGATGATAAAAGACACAGTTTTAAACTGTGATTGTGTGCCTGTTGTCGTTGTTTTTGAAGTGATACAAATGTATGGTGTTAGTGGAGTACCTGTGCAGCCTGACTCTGTCTTATGGTGGTGTACAACATTGTATTACAGATCAACAGTTCCATCCAAGGCCAGGTCAAGGACGGGCTCATTAGCGAAAGAAGGGACGGGAATCCAGTCACAAGCCTCGTCCTCCGTCATGTCCACCGGCGATGACGTCGACGAGATCTCTTCCGTGTACTCATCCGGGTATTGCAAAGCAAGCCCCTACCTAATGCACTCTCCCAGACCCTACCTACTGCACTCTCCCAGCCCCTAAAGCAAAGCAATTCCTTACATGCCCACCCCAGCAAGTCTCCCCACCCACCCGCCTTCCTCTACTCCACACCTCCACACACACATTGCCAAGGCATAGCAACTTCTTACATGTTTACAAGGCCCCTCACCGTACATACAACGTTAAGCTAGACAGCAGGGGGGGGGGGGGGGGGGGGGTGAGTTGGCATGTAGAAACGACGTTCTGATGACAAACACATGAAACTCCACATGGTTTCTTCTGACTTTTTGGGAAGGCCGTACTATTTTGATGTCAAAGTAGTGCTCCGTAAAGTTAGAGCTGTTTTAGTATTAGGGGTTAGGTTAAGGGTTAGGGTGAGGGTTAGGGGGTTAGGGTTAGGGATAGCTTAAAAAAATGGAAAATGTCAAAGTAATGTCAAACAAATGGAAAGTGTGTTAAAATAATGTCTGTTTTTTTTTTTCACAACAGTCATCAGAACGTCGTTTCTACAAAAATGAGGGTGTGTGTGTGTGAATGTCTATATCAGTGTGGTCATTGCCCGCCTGGTGTGACGTTATAAACCGCGAGGCACACCGACTCAACCAAAGCTTTTAGGTTTTGAAGGTAGTTCACCCAGGCTAGCTATAAATAGCTTCGCCGGTGCTCTTCTTTCCTTTCCTTTCACTGAAAGGGAGGGTGTAGGCAAGCAGCTATACATAGCGCGCAGCCAGCAAATTGTGGGAGAACCTAAGAGGGCTGCTCACATAGGCATTGAGCTGGTGTGGAGGGTTGGAAGTTTATTATATTTATATATTTATTCTGTATTTTTTCTGTGACAAAGATTGTGCAGAGGGTAACTAAGAGATGTATTTTTTCTGTGACAAAGATTGTGCAGAGGGTAACTAAGACATGACAAAGATTGTGCAGAGGGTAACTAAGAGACGTATTTTTCTGTGACAAAGATTGTGCAGAGGGTAACTAAAAGACGTATTTTTCTGTGACAAAGATTGTGCAGAGGGTAACTAAGAGACGTATTTTTTATGTGACAAAGATTGTGCAGAGGATAACTAAGAGACGTATTTTTTATGTGACAAAGATTGTGCAGAGGATAACTAAGAGATGTATTTTTTATGTGACAAAGGTTGTGCAGAGGATAACTAAGAGACGTATTTTTCTGTGACAAAGATTGTGCAGAGGATAACTAAGAGACGTATTTTTTATGTGACAAAGATTGTGCAGAGGATAACTAAGAGATGTATTTTTTCTGTGACAATTGTGCAGAGGGTAACTAAGAGACGTATTTTTCTGTGACAAAGATTGTGCAGAGGGTAACTAAGAGACGTGTTTTTTCTGTGACAAAGATTGTGCAGAGGAAAACTAAGAGATGTATTTTTTCTGTGACAAAAATTGTGCAGAGGGTAACTAAAAGATGTACTTTTTTCTGTGATAAAGATTGTGCAGAGGATAACTAAGAGATGTATTTTTCTGTGACAAAGATTGTGCAGAGGGTAACTAAGAGACGTATTTTTCTGTGACAAAGATTGTGCAGAGGGTAACTAAGAGACGTATTTTTTTCTGTGACAATTGTGCAGAGGGTAACTAAGAGACGTATTTTTATGTGACAAAGATTGTGCAGAGGGTAACTAAGAGACGTATTTTTCTGTGGCAGAGGCAGCTCGAAGGGTGCGGAATTAAGTTCTGTTGCACAAGAAAAAGACCACGAGGCCGAAAGACACCACCATGTTGCATAGACATACACTGGTCTGTCGGTCTTCAGTACAAAGTCCGGCTCCAATGGTAACCCCGTGGGTTGGTTACGTATGACGGCATGTTTTGCCTTGTTAATAAAGCGTGCTGCATTATATCTGACTTCTTCACAATGCCTTTCTTTAATTACAAAGCAAACTGTCAATCCACATACTCCTCCAACATTGCCGCCATCTTGACTTCATGAGTGATTAAGTGTCTCTATTTGCGGACAGTTTAGCTGGCATCATAGTTTCAGTTTTACTCACTGTAATTACTGGATCGTAATTGCCAACGGGACTGTAACGGGCGAGTTTTGCGTTAAATGAAATATATATAAATATAACTATGAATAATATAATAATGTTCTTTTGTAGAATTGGTAAATAACGCTTTTAACGCTACAACAAAAGCGGCTGTCACGTCACCCGAGCGGGTTCCGCGACGTCAGCTCAAAGCAACGAGTGGGAGAATAGAACTCAAACAAAATACACTAACACAAAATGCCAGAATAACAAACACACTCTTTTATTCAACAATCAAAAACACATACACAGGACAATGGGGTACTAAACCACCCTCCACCCCTATCAAGACCCCCACCCCAGTATTTACTAACAATTACCTCCCTTGTTCAACCGAAAACAGAACTAAACATCAACCAGGTTTCCCACAACAATGTACAACAAAATAGCAATAAACAATCAATTCAAAATACTATAAATTTCAGCTGAAGAAATGGAGCTGCAAATCTTATTATATTCGAACTATTATCCAAGCTAGCTTGCAGGTCAGAAGCACTGTTCAGAAAATGTCAGTTATTCAGAGCTCAGTAGGAGCTAAAGCAGTTATTCACTCAAATGATGAAATGATTTACACTAAATAAATGAAGTATGTTTTTAGGTGCGTGTCGTGCAAATCTGTGTGTGCGTGGGTGTGGTGCGTGTAGTCCTGTGGTAAACAGAGGCTCCAATGGCGGCGCCCACAACCCCGAAGGAAGACGGCGGTGGTGGCGAAAAGTCCCGTCAACGTCCACACTTCACGGCCGCAAAAGCAGGGGATCCAGAGCGGATGCACACACGGCCCAACGGTACAGCAAAGGCGCGCAAAAGCGTAGAGGTGTACAGATGTAGTTGAAGAATAAATACATCAGCGAAACATCAAAATAGTAGAACAGTAGAACAGTATAACAGTAGAACAGAAGAGAAGCCCAAATCTGTAGACAAATATAATAGTCTTAACAGTTTGCCTATAAAACTCAAATACTACATTCACATTTACATTATGTCATAATACGCCTTCCGCCGTCCGCCATCTTGACCTGGTTATACATAATAACAATGATAATAATACAGGATGCTATACATACATCTCAATAATATAATGCAACTCTTGATACTAATAATTCATATCTCTTCCATAAGCACATTCGTTTATATTTATATACATAATCATTACGACTACACTTCATTCACACAGTCTCAATTTATTCCATCCTCATCTCCATCCTCATCCTCCCTCTCAACTGTTATAATACATCATGGTTATTTCCCTTCATCCATATTATCTTATCGTACTATAATATAAACATGCTCCCCTCATACCCATTACTCCTTTACCCCTCTCCAGCACAGTACAATTATCTCTCTCCCTTTACATACATCTTCTCTCTCTCTCTCTCTCTCTCTCTCTAACATGCATTCTTTATCGTCACCTTTGACCCACTTTAGCAACAACAGCAACGACATTTTTCGTTTATGTATATAATAAGAAAATGATATGAAAATCATACAAAATCAATAAATTACTATTCATCAAAATACATCCCCTTCCCCCTCATTCACCATCATTCATTCGCGTACGCAGTCTCGAAGCACTCGCCACTGAGGCAATGAATTACAGGGTTTTGCTTACCTTATAAGTTCTCGGCCTGTGACACACCTCCCCAACACAGTACAACACAGCACAGTACAGTACACACTGGTTAGTCTGAGAGTTAATTCGTTATTTGTCTAATTGCTAGCTATTCACAAGGACATCTCAATTCTGATAAAGATATTGAGCCTTGGCAGGTGCCCAATCGAGGACTACACAACCTTAGGAAAGAATCTTACATTTATCTCCAATAAATGGCGATTACGTTCCTCCTACTACAGTCTTTAGACATTCTTACCCCGATGAGGGCGTAAGACCTTGGGTGGTTCAAACACAAAGAACACTACCCCTTCCAAGAAATAAACCTAATTTCGTCTGACACACAGTCACAAGGTTACTTTCTGGCTAAAGCTGACCTCTCGCAAAAAGCGCCACATCGACTCTGCCCTACTAAACACACGCCAGGCCACAGGTAACCGGTCGAGCTCGAATTCAGTACCCCACCTTTCTAATTCAGCATATCCCTATTTCTTACGTTAAGCACGTGGACTTAGAGATACTGCATCTTTCATACGCAATAAAGAAACTGCCGAGCTATCTATATACACTACATAGTAGAGAGGTGCAACTTCACACAAAATATAGCTCTCTCTGATATGTGCTGAAACTCGTGTCGTCACAGTGACTGATGGGAATGGACTGCTATTGTTATCTACACTAGTTATTTTGAAAGGTGCGCCACAAAATCAAAAATAATAATGTACTACTTTTTGCCATTTTGTTATTTTGTCAGCATAAAATTGTTCACAGTATACCGGATCTATTCGGCCTTTTAGAAATGTTCCTGATTTTGTCTGACATTATAATTTGTTATTGTTCGATACATGCAATGTACCTAGGCCTAGGAATAGTGGGTATATAAGTGAGAAAATTTAGAATTCAAATTGGAGGGTTCCCTGGAACTATATGGTCTCTCTTGCCGTCCCTGGCTAGGACATGGGCAGGGATGGCGAGGGTTTTGTTAATCCACGCGAACTCTCCCCACATCTTTCACTTGCGACACATCACTACTCCCTAAACTGGACACTCGTACTACCTCCTAGACCCCCGGATCAGTGAAACAAAAGATAGCTCATTTCCCTTTTTGACAATGTCAGGCTGTGGCTAACTAGGTTGAATAGAATTTCACCCGTCCCTGCTTTAGTCTTCCGGTAGAGAGATCTTTCAGAGATTAGCTCTTTCTCCTAAGCGGTTCAAACAAAGAATGACTATGTAGCCCTGTGGTCAGCCGGAAGCCCAGGAAATCTAGACCACAAGAGGCTTACTCTGAGTGGGTGGGTGTTACTGGCTAACGTCAGCTGAATGAGATCAGTGCCTAACCGAGCCAGCGTCAGCGTACATATGCTGAGTCCACAATAGACTTGCGTCGTCTGCTGTACGTCGACTTTAATTTACAAAGGCTACAGGCTGACGATTTAAGGCGAGAAGCCGTAGTGCTGTGTTAAACTGGTCCTCTTATGACAATGTGTGTGTGTGGTGAATGTGTTTGTGTGTTTCTCTCTTACCAGTGTACACGGCACAATCCTGGAGGACCGGGGAAATGTGACCTAGTGCTTGCTGAATGTTCTTATGTGGCTGTGATGATATTCTGGGGAAGATACGTTTTATCTTACTAGGGGGTAAGACTTATGACTTAGATGGGCGATGGGCTACCACTATCGATCGTTCTTTTACCAGAATTCCCAAGCTATGTGAGAGACTGATCACCGTGCTTGGTCACATAAAATTTATATTTGTTCTCGGGCTTTAGTATCATTTGGCTCAATTAGATAAAAGCTTATTACTAATCAAAAGACTAGGTTACTATGTCTCAAGAGAAGAAAACTAAGAGATACACAACAATACAAATAGAATGACACCAGTCGTATGTATGTGATTTCACTTTTTATATATTCAACACAACTTTTACATTTACTTCATTAAAGTGTAAAGTAATAATTCTACGTGTTCAATGTGCTGGGAAAGTTTTTCAGCAGGTCTTCTTCATCATATGCTAAGCGAGTCTACGATTCGAATGTTCGTAGTTTAATAAATGTTCTAGTGGTTGATTATGTTTCGCGAGTGTTAGATCTCAGTTTGCATTTGTGGGCGACTTATCTATGGCGCTTCGGCGCGTGATGAAGTCCATCTGAGGGGTCTTGCCTCTCAGTTTGAGTCGGGTGAGTCTTGTAGCTACGAGGTTCGGACGTGGAGAGGTAGAATCTTGGTTGTTCTCCTTCTGTACCACGGGAGCAAGCGTCATGCGTTTGTCTCCACAAGCCATCCCAGAGCTGAACTGTAAACGTCAGAACTCTGGCTACAATATTCTCGTCAGATATGAGTGTGCAGTCTCCTCTGCAAAGTGCCCATAGCATCAGACACCTGCAAGGTTCCCAAATGCACACTGGAATCCGAATCTTAAGGCTAAGATACATCAATCCACATGCACAACGTTTCAGAAACAACAATCGGTTTCTGTAACTATAAATATCATGAACATATTATTAATACATGGCAATCAATATAAAATATATAAACATACACATATCAAAACTACTGGTGTTAACTTACTTCTAGACTCTGGGATTTGTGAAACCGTCTTTTAGTCTCTAACACTCTCTCAATGAGGTGCAGATAGATGGACACTGCAGTTTGTTCCTTTGGTTTGACCCTCGCAGCTTCGTAGTTAGTATTCGACTGACGAGCTAAGGTTGGGCCATCAAGGATCTGCAAGGTCAGGATGTGGCTATAATGTGATGAATGAATTTCACCTGTCACCTGCTTAGTCTTCTGCTAGAGAGATCTTTCAGAGCGTTGCTCCTTCTCGTGTGAGAGTTAGGCACAGAATTACTACCTAAACCCTGTGGTCAGCCAAAAGCCCACAAAATCTCTTGATACCTGAGCGCCTCCTATCAGGAAGAGGGTGGGGGAGGGGTGTTGTTGCTATACATCAGCAGGATGAGGTCACTGCCTACCCTAGGGAGAGTTAGCTTACACATGCTTATCACAGTCCTTTACTTCTGTCGTCTTCTAGGTATCGACTTTAATTTACAAAGGCTACAGCAGGCTGAACTATTTAAGTCGTGAAGCCATAGTGCAGGGTCTAAATAGCCTATTGTGACAGGCTCAAAGTGCTGTACTTGCTGCAATACGGCGCACTGTTCTTGCATCATTGAGTTGCCCCAATCGGGAAAATAAAATCAATAATTAAACATTTGCGCAACCAACGGCTCTATTCCGAACGTGGACATCACCATTATCACCATGTGTGTGTGTGTTTTTATGTGTCTTGTATGACGTGTGTATGTGTGTGTGTATGTGTCTTGTACGACGTGTGTGTGTGAGTGTGTGTTTGTATGTGTCTTGTATGACGTGTGTGTGTGTGTGTTGTATGTGTCTTGTATGACGCGTGTCTGAGTGTGTGTTTGTATGTGTCTTGTATGACGTGTGTGTGTGTGTGTTTGCATGTGTCTTGTATGACGTACGTGTGTGTGTGTGTGTGTGTGTTTGTATGTGTCTTGTATGACGTGTGTGTGTCTGTGCGGAGACATAAGCCTTGAAATGGGTGACTAAACTTGCTTTTTACGCGGGAAATGGGTGAGTGTATTAACCACCCAGTGTTTTCCAGCCACCCACTGTTTTCTAAGTACACAGGAGTGCTCTTTTAGTGCATGGGAGTGCAGTTGTAGTGCATGAGAGTGTTTTAAGTACACAGGAGTGCACTCTCCCAGACGGAGAAAATACAGTCAATTTTCGGAGAAATTGTGAAGAAAATTCCACCTTTTTCGTCGCTTATAGGAGACGAACTAGGTCAACTTTTTAGAGAAGGGTTCGGGTAAGGGTTAGTTGTAGATTTATCCCTAACCCTTGCCCTAACCATTTTCCGTCAAAAAATCACTTTCCGATTACTACATTCTTAATAAAACCCATTCTTGGTATTTTACATACTTGTGTGTGTGTGTGTGTGTGTGTGTGTGTGTGTGTGTGTTTGTATGGGTCTTGTATGACGGGTGTGTGTGTGTATGTATGTGTCTTGTATGACGGGTGTGTGTGTGTGTGTGTGTGTGTGATCGCGCGCGCGTGTGTGTGTAATTATTGAATATAATAAACGGCACGCTAAATTTTCACTGTATTTTTTTTTTAATACGGATTTCTTGACTTGACGACCAGATTTAAATTCAATAGTTTTTTTTTTTTGTTTTTTTTTGTGTGTGTGTTTTGCATAGTCCGCTAGACTCCTTTGTAAGCTTATGCAAGAGTCCGCTAGACTCTCTCCCAAGCTTAGGCAGAAGATCGCGAGACTCCCACGCAAGTCTTGATAGATGCTTAAACAGGCCGTTAAACTTCCACGCGCGCAAACCTACCACAACAGGTCGCTGGTACACTCCGACGCCATCCTGCGCTGCAGGGACACGGTGGTCTACCACGGCCTGTTTTAGCTCCAAGGTGATCTAGCCATTTCCTCTACTTCCTCTCGCTCGGCTCGTTTCAATCAAGAACAACCTTGATCCCGGCATCAGCCACCACAAGAACGATGCTGCCAAGCGCTGTGTCAAAAAACTTATATGTTTCACTTCTGTCTTCTCTTGACCACTCCCTTACCCCTACACCCTCACCCAACCCCTCCAACCGCCTGTTTCCTCCCATTCTCGACTCCTCCTTCCAATCTCCCTATTTCCCCCAGTCCCTATTATTGCACTCTCTGTTTGTCTGCCTGTTTGTCTCTCTCTGAGGTCACCTCAAGCTCTTTTCCTCAAAAGTTTGATACATTGAACAGTACATATATACTGTGCAAACTCTCTCTCTATCTCTCTCTCTCCCTCTCTCTCCCCACACTTCTCTCTCCCTTCCTCCCTCTTCCTCTCTCTCTCTCTCTGTATCCCCCCTCCACTTTCTATGCTTGTCTATCTCTTTGCCTCTCTCTCTCCTTAATTCATTTGCATTTAATCAAGTTTTCAGTTAATTGCTTGTCGAAACTTCAATCCCAGGATCAAGCGAGTTCCCGGAATAGACGCTAGCTGATAGTGAACAGCCGACATCGGACAATGGAAATCTTCCCTTTATGGTGCAGAGATTAAAAATAAAATTATCGGGATCATGTCACACCATCCCGAAAAAGTTCTCATCAAATACTCTGGCATGCAAAAGAGGTTTTATTCGATTTTTTTGGGTACGAATTGTTCTTCTATAGTGCGTTTCTAGCTCCAGAGCTGCTTAAGGCGGTTTGTTTCCACCTTCTACCCTCGATAATGTCTTCGTGACTAGCGAGATATACTTCCGAATGTCTGAAGTTAATGGGAATCGTATGTACCTTTATTTCTTTAGAAAAATAGAAAACTGGTTAATGAAAGTAATGGTATATGTGATTATGCCGTTTTGCCATCGATAGCCATATTCTCTTCGAAGGTCGACGTCGTCGTCGGTGATGTCTTCATCAGCAGCATCGTCACCATCGTCATTATCACCTCTGCCACAACCTCTCTTTCTCTTCATCCTCCTCTCTTTCCACATCTTTTTCCTCTTCTTCTTCCTCCTACTCATCATCAGTACCACCGCCCTCAACGATGCACTCTTTTGCGTCTCTTACACCTGTATCTTCAATATATTGCGAGGAAAAGGAAGAACCACTCTTTCTCGTCCTCCCCCTTCTTCATTTATCCCCCTCATCATCACCACCACCACCATCATCAGCACCGACCTTACCACTTTTTTCTCTTGCATCGCCACCACGATAATATTGCCAGGAAGAAAAAACAAAACGCCAGCGGACTTAAGTGACTATACACCGCTCTTGGAGACGGCCAAAGCCCAGTGCACCGGACCTTTCAGGAGTTACATTAATTCATTCGATGACCACTACTGTAAAGACAGGATGACAGCTGTCTAAATACCCCTACAACATAAAACATATAGTCGCTGTACACTTCAACCATGGAGGCAGTTTTCCATGGAAATTTGGAAACACTGTGTTCATAGCCGAGAACTTAGCTTTCGGCCGAGTTAATATAAATAGACCTATATATTTTGTGTGTGCAGAAAACGTCTGTACACAACTTTGTAGGTTTTGCAAGTATATACAAGTTTGCTACACAATCTTTTAAATGTGTTGGGTGTTTAGTCACAAAATGGCGAGTGACTTGAGAAATGTTGTAACATGGTTTGAGACTGAACGAAGCTATGAGGGTTGCCGAGGACAGAGAAAGATGGAGTGCGCTGGTTAAACGATCATCTATGGTATCCAAACGGCCTTTAAGTTTTGGGATAGGATAGGATAAGACGAGGGAAAATGGAATAATAAAGCTACAATTATATTCTCTGAAATATATAACTTGTCAAGCTAGAATTGAAAGCTATAATGAAATCACTATTAAACTATCAATTCCAGTACACAGGGGCGGATCAGTTAGGTTTTGGGGGGGGGGGGGGGGTTCCAAAATTCTATGAAAGGGACTTACTCGGTAAATGTTAATGATGGTCAAGAAACGCTTCAGATCAAGCATCAACATTGGCAGGACACGCACTTTTCGAGCAGACATCATAACGGACTTTAAAGATCCTGACGCTCATGTCCTAGACGGGTGAGTGCCGGTAACAAGAACACACCCAGCATGCACTTGGTCCTTCTCCCCCATCCCTGGCTGCACAGGATTGTGCTCAGTTGTCCGGGCGTCAGACCATGCGCCCAAAGGCTGCGGGTGGGCGTCTCGGGCGGCTTGAGTTAGATCCTGTATCGGCCAGCGCCTTGAGCAGCTCTTGAGTTGGAAAAGCGCTATATAAGAACGATCAAATAAAATATCGGAAGTGACCACAATCTTGTGATGATGTCTTTCCGACTTCACTTGAAGAGAGTAAACACAGCAAAGTGCACTAGACTAAAGTTCGACCTGGACAAACTGCAAGACCCGGAGGTGACAGAAATATTTTAGGCCACAATTGGAGGGAAATTTGCACCACTGCTCATTTTAAGAGCTGGTGAAGTAGATGTTAACACCATGACCACCACCTTCAAATTAGCTGTGACAGATGCCTCCACGGAAATCCTTGGAAAGCACCGGTCAAAGAAGAAGCTGTGGATCACACCTGAACTTTTGGACCTGTGTGATAAACGAAGAGATGAAAAAGAAAAGGAACACCTGACAGGGAGCTGATGCCTACCGAAAAATCAACAATGACATCCGAAAAGGCATGCGCACAGCAAAGGAGAACTGGACAGAAGCTCAATGCCAGGAAATAGATAACAGTCTGAACAAAAACAACAGCAAGAAGGCCTACCAGACTGTGAAGCCGCTGACAAGTGTTAAACAGCCCAAGGTCTCCACGATCCAAAGCAAGTGGCTTATGCCTTACAGAAGAACAAGTCTTGGACAGATGGACAGAGTGCTGCTCTGACCTTTACAACCACAAACCAAACGGAGACCCATCAGTTCTAGCATGTCCAGAGAACAGAGAAGAAAAAGAAATCCTCCCAATTCTCCGAGAATAAGTTGAGGCAGCAATGCAATCGCTGAAGAAGGGGAAGTCAGCGGGAGTGGACAACATACCCGCGGAACTGCTTCAAGCAGGAGGAGAAGCGATGATCGACGCACTCACCATTATGTGTAACAAGATGTGGCAGAGTGGGGAGTGGCCTTCACCATAGACATCACTTGTCATCACTCTTTCCAAAAAAGGTAACCTTCAGGAGTGTGAAAATTACCGCACCATCAGCCTCATCAGCCATCCCAGCAAGGTCCTCCTGAAATATAATACTCAACAGGTTGAAACCCCAAGCTGAAAAAATCATAGCCGAAGAGCAAGCAGGATTTAGGGCAGCGCGAAGTACCACTGAACAGATTTTCAACCTCAGAATAATCTGCGAGAAATACCTACAGCACCAACATCTATATCATGTGTTCGTAAACATCAAAAAGGCGTTTGACCGAGTCTGGCATGCAGCTCTGTGGGCAACCATGAGAGTGTACAACATCAGCCCTAAAATTGTTGAAGTCATCAAAAGCCTGTATGACAAGGCTACCAGTGCAGTCCTCCACAACAGCACCATCGGAAACTGGTTCAGAACAACAATCGGTGTGCGTCAGGGATGCCTACTCTCTCCAACACTCTTCAACATCTTCCTAGAGCGCATCATGTGAGATGCCCTTGCAGACCACGAAGGCACAGTCAGCATAGGGGGAAGAGCAATCTCCAACCTTCGTTTTGCGGATGACATTGATGGATTGGCTGGAGAAGAACAAGAACTTGAACAGCTGGTAAAGAGGCTTGACACCACTTCCAGAGCTTATGGAATGGAAATAAGTGCACAGAAGACCAAAATGATGACCAACAACACCCATGGCACCAACACGGACATCAAAGTCCAAGGCCAATCCCTCAACACAGTGCATAGCTTCAAATATTTAGGAGCCATTGTATCAGACAATGGGTCCCGACAGGAAGTCCTCTCCAGGATCGCACGAACAACTGCTACCCTGGCGAGGTTGAAGACAATTTGGAAAGACAGGGCCATCAGTCTACATTCCAAGGTAAGGCTGCTGCGCTCCCTTGTCATCTCTATCTTCCTATATATGCTTGCGAAACATGGACCCTCACAGCAGATCTCCAACGAAGAATACAAAGCATGGAGATGAGGTGCTTCAGAAGACTTCTGGGCATTTCCTATACCCAGAACATCACCAACGACGAAGTCCGACAGACCATCACACAAGCCATTGGACAACACGATGACGTGCTCACAATAGTGAAACAACGGAAACTCCGATGGTATGGCCATGTCACCAGATCATCAGGTCTTGCAAAGACCGTCCTGCAAGGCACAGTGCAAGGAGGTAGAAGAAGAGGGAGACCGAAAAAGAGGTGGGATGACAACATTCGAGACTGGACTGGTTTGACACTGAGCGAAACAATCAGGGTTGCTGAGGACAGGGAAAGATCGAGTACGTTGGTTAAACGATCATCTGTGGTGCCCCTTCGACCTCCGAGTTATGGAATAGGATACGATAGGATAGGATATGTTATTTACTTTTAAGATTAAATTTTCAAAATAATAATTACCTCCTTTGCTCCCAAAATATGTACTGAGCTTTGCCACACCTTTCGAATCGGAGGGCTTCAACGAGGGCGTTCGCGGCAGTTTGAAGCGCTGGGTTGCCCACACTATGACTTTTTCAGCATGCGAGGTAGAATTCTTTTAAAATGACCAAGCCAAAATGATCTACCTACCACCAAAATGCAAAACATATATATAGTCAAATAATAGGCTGACGTCAATTTTTTTTAATGCTAGCGATCTGAGTCACACTGCCTTCAAGATGGACCGATCGCGATCAACGTATTGGGCACTCCTGTCGTAATCCATTATATTATCCATTAGGAATATCGTTTTCTTTCTTTTCATTTCTTCCGCTCGTGGCGCCTCCCCCCCCCCTCCTAAAAAATAAACAAAAACTAAAACTAAAAATAAATAAAATAAATAAATAAATAATTAAATAGAATGTCGACGAAGACGGGAAATATCAGCTTTGCTCTTTGTGGAGCACGAAAGATGGTGTTTGTCTGGAGATTGTTTAGAATGATTGCAATGATTGAAGTTTTTTAGGGAGAAGATTGCGATGGCTTGCATATTGTGGGAAAAGTCAAATTCTCGTACCCAAAAAAATAAAATAAAATAAAATAAATATATATATATATATATATATATATATATATATATATATATATATATATATATATATATATATATATATATATATATATATATATATATATATATATATATATAAAATTTATTTATTTATTTATTTATTTTATTTTTTTTTTAATTTTTTAAAAATAATTTTATATATATATATATATATATATATATATATATATATATATATATATATATATATATATATATATATATATATATATATTAAAGTGATTTTTTTTCTCTCTCTTTCTCTCTCTCCTTCTTCTTCTTCTTTTTTTTTTTTTTGGGGGGGGGGCCTGGGGGGGGTTTCCGGAAACCCCGGAAACACCCCCCTCGTCCGCCCCTGTGTAGTACACACCCTATTCATTATACATTAAAATGTATAAATAACAGAGAATTTGTAAGTTGCAGTTTTGTGTCTGATCAGCTAGTTTGTCAATTTGTTTCTCTTTCGTTTCGCTTCAGTCACTCTACATGAATCTTCAGCATTAGGTTTTGTATCCAAATGAAGGTGAGCTGCAGCGAATTGAGGAGATCCTTTATGTAAACTCACAAATTATGTTTTGTTTACAAACACACGAACGCTCAAAGAGACACGTCAAAGCAGTACTCTTTTAGGCTCCCAAATTCGTTTGTCACTTCGCAAGATTTTATGTCGTATGTATGTATGTATGTATTATTAGTAGTAGTAGTAGTAGTAGTAGTAGTAGTAGTAGTAGTAGTAGTAGTAGTAGTAGTAGTAGTAGTAGTAGTATTGCTGTTGTTGTTGTATTTATTTATTTACTTATTTAATAAAAACAATATTTAATGACGTGTTTTGTTACATTTATTTAAAAACTTACTGCTATTATTTTCCATTTTTGAAATGGGTAGGGTCACTGTTTGTGTGCGTGCGTACGTGCCTGTATGTGTATGTGTTTGTTTGTGTGCGTTTGTAGTGCGTGCGTGTGTATGTGTGTGTGTGTGTGTGTGTGTATTCATGCGAGGAAACCCGTCAGGGTCCAGCACATGTTTAATTTGTAGCCTTATAAAGGCTTTAAGTAAACTCTGATGGTATGGCGACGTCACCAGATCATCAGGTCTTGCAAAGACCATCCTGCAAGGCACAGTGCAAGGAGGAAGAAGAAGAGGAAGACCTAAAAAGAGGTGGGAGGACAACATTCGAGAATGGACTGGTTTGACACTGAGCGAAACAATCAGGGTGCTCTTTACAGACGAGTCAAGGGTTCTCCTTGTCTTTCAACGACCGTCGAGTGAATGCTTGGAGGCGTCCACAGCAGTGTTTTGCTGATGCGACGGTGCGCGAGCATGACCCCTTTGGTGGTGGATCTGTCATGCCTCTCTCCCCTCTCTCAGCCTCTCCCCACCTCTCAGCCTCTCTCCACTCTCTCAGCCTCTCTCCCATCTCTCAGGCTCTCTCCCCTCTCTCACCCTCTATCAGCCTCTCTCCCCTCTCTCAGACCCTCTCAGCCTCTCTCCCCTCTCTCAGCCTCTCTCCCATCTCTTCCCTCTCTCAAACTCTCTCAAACTCTCTCCCCTCTCTCAGCTTCTCTCCCCTGTCTCAGTCTCTCTCCCCTCTCTCAGCCTCAGCCTCTCTCAACATTTTTCAACCTCTCTTAGCCTCTCTCCCCTGTCTCAGCCTCTCTCCCCTGTCTCAGCCTCTCTCCCCTGTCTCAGCCTCTCTCCCCTGTCTCAGCCTCTCTTAGACCCTCTCCCCTCTCACAGACTCTCTCAGCCTCTCTCCCCTCTCTCAGGGTCACTCCCGTCTCTCAGCCTCTCTCCCGTCTCTCAGAGTCTCTCCCAACTCTCAGCCTCTCTCCCCTCTCTCAGACTCTCTCCCCTCTCTCAGCCTCTCTCAGCCACTCTCCCCTCTCTCCCTTCTCTCAGCCTCTCAGCATCAATACCCACTCTTAGCCTCTCTGCCCACTCTCAGGCTATCTCCCCTCTCTCAGCCTTTCTCCCCTCTCTCAGCCTCTCTCAGCCTCTCTCCCCTCTCTCAGCGTCTCTCCCCTCTCTCAGCTTCTCTCACCCTCTCTCCACTCTCTCACCCTCTCTCAGCCTCTCGCAGCCACTCTCCCCTCTCTCAGCCTCTCTACCCTCCCTTAGACTCTCTCCCCCCTCTCCCCTCTCTCAGCATCCCTCCCCTCTCTCAGCCTCTCTCCCATCTCAGCCTCTCTCACCTCACTCAGCCTCTCTCAGCCACTCTCCCCTCTCTCCCCTCTCTCAGCCTCTCTCAGTCTCTCTACCCTCTCTCCTCTCTCGGCCTCTCTCCCCTCTCTTAGCCTCTTTCCACTCTCTCAGCCTCTCTCCCCTCTCTCAGAATCTCTTCGCTCTCTCAGCCTCTCTCCCATATCTGAGCCTCTCTGAGCCTCTTTCCCCTCTCTCAGCCTCTCTTCTCTCTCTCAGCCTTTCTCCACTCTCTTAGACTCTCTCAGAATCTCTCCCTTATCTAAGCCTCTCTCGACTCTCTCAGCCCTTCTCAGCCTCTCACAGCTTCTCTCAGCTTCTCTCCCCTCTCTCTCCGCCTCTCTCCCCTCTCTCAGCCTCTCACCTCTCTCTCAGCCTCTCTCCCCTCTCTCAGCCTCTCTCTCCACTCTTAGCCTCTATCAGGTTCTCTACCCCCTCTCAGACTCTCTCCCCTCTCTCAGCCTCTCTCAGGCTCCCTCCCCTCTCTCAGCCTCTCTCCCCTCTTTCAGCCTCTTTCAGCCTCTCTCCCCTTTCTCAGCCTCTCTCCACTCTCTCTGCCTGTCTCAGCCTCTCTCCTCTCTCAGCCTCTCTCCCGTCTCTCAGCCTCTCTCCCCTCTCTCAGCCTCTGTTCTCTTTCTCAGCCTATCTCCCCCTCTCAGTCTCTCTCAGCCTTCATCCCCTCTCTCAGCCTCCATCCCCATTTCTCAGACTCTCTCCCGTCTCTCAGCCTCTCTCCCCCTATCAGCCTCTCTTAGCCTCTTTCCCCTCTCTCAGCCGCTCTCCCATCTCTCAGCCTCTTTCACCCTCTCCCAGGTTCTCTACCCTCTCTAAACCTCTCTCAAGCTCTATCCCCTCTCTCAGTCTCTCTCAGGCTCTCTGAGCCTTTCTCCCCTCTATCAGCACCTCTCAGCCTTTCTCGCCTCTCTTAGCCTCTCTCCCCTCTCTCAACCTCTCTCAGCCACTCTCCCCCCTCTCCCCACTCTCACTCTCTCTACCCACTCTCAGCCTCTCTTCCCTCTCTCAGCATCTCTCCTCTCTCTCCCCTCTCTCAGACTCTCTCCACTCTCTCAGTCTCTCTCCGCTCTTTCTGCCTCTCTCAGCCTCCCTCCCGTCTCTCAGCCTCTCTCCCCTCTTTCAGCCTCTTTCAGCCTCTCTCCCCTCTCTCAGCCTCTCTCCTCTCTCTCAGGTTCTCTCCCCTCTCTCTGCCTCTCGCAGCCTCTCTCCCCATTCTAAGCCTCCCTTTCCTCTCTCCCCCTCTCTCCTCTCTCTCAACCTCTCTTCCCTCTCTCAGCCTCTCTCCTCTCCCTCATGAGGCCTCTCTCTCATCTCTCAGACACTATCCGGTTCTCTACCCTCTCTCCCCTCTTTCAGCCTCTTTCAGCCTCTTTCAGCCTCTCTCCCCCCTCTCAGCCTCTCTCCCCTCTCTCTGCCTGTCTCCGCCTCTTTCCCCTTTCTTAGCCTCTCTCCCGTCTCTCAGCCTCTCTCGGGCTCTCTCCCGTCTTTTAAACTCTCTATCCTCTCTCAGCATATCTCAGCTTCTCTTCCCCCTCTCCCCTGTCTCAGCCTCTCTCTCCTCTCTCAGACTCTCTCCCCTCTCTCAGCCTCTCTCCCCTCTCTCAGCCTCTCTCAGCCTCACTACCCACTCTCAGCCTCTCTCCGCACACTCAGCCTATCTCCCCTCTCTCAGACTTTCTCCCCTCTCTCAGCCTCTCTACCCTCTCTTCTCTCTCGGTCTCTCTCCCCTCTCTTATCCTCTTTCCCCTCTCTCAGTCTATCTACCCTCTCTCAGAATCTCTCCGCTCTCTTAGCCTCTCTCTCATCTCTCAGCCTCTCTCAGCCTCTCTCAGCCTCTCTTCCCTCTATCAGTCTCTCCCCCTTCTCTTATCCTCTCTCAGCCTCTCTCCCACTCTCAGCTTCTCTCCACTCTCTCAGCCTCTCACAGCCTCTCTCATCTTCTCTCCCCTCTCTTAGCCTCTCTCCTCTCTCCCCGCCTCTCTCCCCTCTTTCAGCCTCTCTCCCCTCTCACAGCCTCTCGCCCCTCTCTCCTCTTTCAGCCTCTCTCCCCTCTCACAGCCTCTCGCCCCTCTCTCAGCCTCTCTCTCTCCTTTCTTAGCCTCTATCAGGTTCTCTCCCCTCTCTCAGCCTCTCTCCCCTTTTTCAGCCTCTTTCAGGCTCTTCCCCCTCTCTCAGCATCTCTCCTCTCTTTCAGCCTCTCTCCCCTCTCTCTGAATGTCTCAGCCTCTCTCCCTTCTCTCAGCCTCTCTACCCTCTCTCAGCCACTCTCCCCTCTCCTAGCCTCTCTACCCTCTCTCAGCCTCTCTCCCTTCTCTCAGCGTCTCTCCCCTCTCTCAGCCTCTCTCCCCTCTCTCAGCTTCTTTGCTCTCTCTCCGCCTCTCTCCCCTCTCTCAGCCTCTCTCTCCTCTCTCAATTTCTCTCCCCTCTCTCAGCCTCTCTCACCTCTTTCATCCTCTCTCGGTTTCTCTCCCCTCTATCAGCCTCTCTCCACTCTATCAGCCTCTGTGACCCTCTCTCAGCCTCTCTCCCTTTTCTCAGACTCTCTCGGCCTCTCTACCCTCTATCAGACTCTCTCAGCCTCTCTCAGCCTCTTTCAGGCTCCCTCCCCTCTCTCGGCCTCCCTCAGCCTTTCTCCCCTCTCTCAGCCTCTCTTCCCCCTTCTCCGCCTCTATCGGGTTCTCTCAACTCTCTCAGGCTCTCTCCCCTCTCTCAACTTTTCTCCCCTCTCTCAGCCTTTCTCCCCTATCTCCAGCCTCTATCAGGTTTTCTCACCTCTCTCATCCTCTCCCAGCCTCTCTCCCCTCTCAGCCTCATTGCACTCTATCAGCCTCTCTCTCTCTCTCAGCCTCTTTCCCCTCTCTCAGCTACTATAAGGTTCTCTCACCTCTATCAGCCTCTCTCAGTCTCTCTCCCCTATATGAGCCTCTCTCTCTCCCCTCTATTAGCCTCTCTCAGCCTCTCTTACCCTCTTTTAGCCTCTCTCCCCTCTCTCAGCCTCTCTCACCTCACTCAGCCTCTCTCCCCTCTCCCAGTCTCTCTCCCCTCTCTCGGCCCTTTCAGCCTCTCCCCCCTCTCTCAGCCTCTCTCCCCTCTCTCAGCCTCTCTCCCCTCTCTCAGCCTCACTCAGGCACTCTCCCCTCTCTCATCCTTTTGATAGTAAATACTGGAATACAGTGGATTTTGGTTATGGAATTGAAGTTTTGGAACAATGCATTGTAGACTTGCATGAGAAACTGGATGACTTTTACGTTGATTTGTGGTGATTTGAATGCCAGGACTGGCTGTGAAAATACTGTACCGTTAGATAATTATGATGATTATGACTATTGTTGCTTGAGAGATAGAATTGCAGACAACGAGCAAAAGAAAACTAATCATGCCAGATTGTCTGATGACCAAGAAGTTAATAATTTTGGCAAATAACTTATTGATATGTGTTCTATGTTTGACTGTACTATCTTGAATGGTTTACAGGAGTTTTGTTTTGATGATTCTTTAACATATGTTTCTCACAACGGTGGCAGTACTATTGATTATTTCATTGTGTCACGTGATTTGTGTACTGCAGATTTTGTTCACTCATTGCGTGTTGTTTCGTTTGTTGACTCATCGCATTTCCCAGTTGCATTATCGCTTTGTATCAAGAAAACACTTCAGCAAAATAATATTCATAAGCCTAGATGGGTAAACAAGTTAATCTGGAATCAGTCGCTGGAGTGTAGTTTTATTGATGTTTGGAATTCTGATGTTACCCAAAATACATGTGAGCATGCATTGTTGATGTTGAACCATGATGTTAATCAAGCCGTTCAGATGTTTACCGACGCTCTGTTGACAGCCAGTGATTGTATGAGAAAACGGGTTATGATGGGGAGTGGACAGCGTGAGGCATTGTGGTTTGACGCCCAATGTAGGAACGCAAAAACTAATGCTAGACGACAGTTGAATAAATGTAGGCGGAGTATGAGTAGTGCAGACAGAGAGTTGTATGTGCAGGCGAGAAAAGAGTACAAGACTGTGATAAAACGTAAGAAAACAAGCTACAGGAGAGATAAAGCTAGACAACTTGCAAGTTTAGGAAGGAACGGGAAGCAGTTTTGGAAAGAATTAAAACTAATTTCTGGAAACAAGAAATCTGGTGTTTCAAAAGATATAACCGATATCCAGTGGTTTGAACATTTTCGGCATTTATTTCAGCAGGAGCAGACTAAGCTAGGTGATAATAACGTAAGGCTAAACGTAGGGCTATGCGATAGGGATCAAACAGTGGCAGGGGAGTTAACCGATGACTGTAATGAACTAAACAGCAACATTTCTGACTGCGAAGTAAGAGATGCAATTAAACATTTAAAAAAGAGTAAATCGTGCGGGATTGATGAAATTTTAGCAGAAATGCTGAAGTTAGCAAGGCAAGGCAAGGCAAGGCAAATTTTATTCCAGAAAAACCCATTAAGGGCACATGGACATGGTTAAAATAATATACACAAACATGCACAATAATTAATTAACGTTTTAGATTTAAAAAATAAAATAAAAATTTTAAACTATTTATTTATACAGCGGGATAGCGTGGAGTGGGGGGAGGTGGCAGGGGGAGGTATGGAGTGGGAAAAAAAAAGAAAAAAAAAGAAAAAAAAAGAACTTGATTGGGGACAACAACTATGAATTATAACTAACAATACAATTCAACCTAAACACATCAATGACAAACTACTGAAATAATTTTTATTACACATAACCTGTCAATCAACATCAGAACTATATTAATTTTTGACATGGGATAAAAACGTTACATTTGTTTAATTATTAATTTCATTAGACTTACAAGCTTTAATAATTCTGACTTTTTGTTAGATGACAATAATTCTTGAAATTTGATGGCATTGGGATATCTATAATAATATGATTTTAATAAATCTCTTCTCGAGTTACAAAAATGTGAACACAAAAATAAATAATGAAACTCATCACCAAGATCGCCACTATTACATTTTTGACATACACGTTCGTGTCTAGGAATGTTAAAATATCGGCCTCTCTGCACTGGCATTCTGTGGTTAAGTGTCCTAAACTTTAGAACAGATATTGCAAGATTTGTTGGTAGAACATGCAAATATTTTTCAAATTCAAAATGTAGCTTAAACATTCGATAATTATAGTAAAATTCATTATTGTTTATTTCCTCGAACCAGCCTTGAATAAACTGTTCATGTAGGCGTTGTTTAATTGTACACTTAAAAACTGAAGCAGAAGGCATAACATTGGTTAGCCCCTGATTTAACCAAAAATTACCAAGTCCTAGATTATTTAACTCTTCCCGCACTGAATCGAGGAATGAAGATTTATAACCTTTATGCAAATCAATGTGAAACAAAAAAGTGTACATAACGCTGGACAATTTATTACTGTTATCAGGGTGAACAAGCTTATACCAAAAATTTAACATTCTTTGCTTTGCCTGTAACTCCAGAGGAACTTGCCCTAATTCACCAAAAATCATTTGAGAAGGAGTAGACTTACCCAGCTTTAAAATTAGTTTATAAAAACGCAGTTGCAGTTTAGTGGCAAGGTCACTCATTTGAGGACACCATATCTCTGAACCATATAACAGAATAGGAACTATAGTTTTCTCAAACAGGTCAATTTGAATTTCTAGTGGTAACATAAGCTTTCTAATTTTTCTTAAAAGAGAAAACATAGCTTTGGAGGCACGATCATATAAATTTTTCTGGGCTGGTTTAAAGCTACCATTATAGTTAATTTTAATTCAGAGATACTGAAAATCATATACCACGTCCAATTTAACACCATTGTAAAATACATTAGGTAGATTTCTTACTTTGCCTTTTGAAAAAACAACGACCTTAGTTTTAGCAGCATTGACTTTTAATTTGTATTTAGTGCAATATTGATGCATGGCATCTAAAGAAGACTGTAATTCAGCAGAAGATTCACAAAAAATACGGTGTCATCGGCATAAAGCAAAATAAACATTTTATACAGAGTCTCAATATGGTCATCATCAAGAAAAATATCCGATGCTGCAAGCTTAACAGTTCTTAGACCAATTAGTTTTTCACCAAGAAAACTTTTTAAATCATTCAAAAATACAGCAAACAATAACGGAGACAGATTTTCACCTTGTCTGACACCTGTTTTACAAGAAAAATAATCAAAAAGAGTATCATTCCACTGTACCTGTGATTTTGCTTTATTATACAAGTCTTTTATTATACGGAGTATATTTCCGTTTACATTAGAATTTAATAATTTCTGCAATAACAAAGAACGACTAACAAAATCAAATGCCTTTTCATAATCAATAAAAACACAGTACAAACGCTTTTTCTTTGATAGGAAGAATTCTACAAGAGAGTGTAAAGTGAATATATGATCAGAAACAGAGTATCCACCCCTAAATCCAGCCTGTTCTTCACCCAGAACATTATTAGACTCCAAGAAAGAACCTAGTCTTTTGTTAATTAAGCTTGTAAACAATTTACCAAAACAGCTCAATATAGATATTCCACGATAATTAATTGCATTGTCTTTGTCCCCCTTCTGCTTATAAAGAGGTTTAATAATCCCTATAGTCCAATCCTCGGGCACTTTACCAGATTGTAGTACAATATTATAGTATTTAGTTATCAACTTAATGAATTCATAAGGGGCTGACTTCAAAAATTCATTAGTTATATAATCTATACCACAAGCTTGGTTATTTTTTAAAGTACGTATAGCTTCTTTAACCTCCTCCTCATTGAAGGGTTGATCAAGGAGAAAATGTGTTTTGTTGTCGTGCATGCTTGTATTCTGGTCAAGAGTGTCATTCTCAACATCGGAATCAGAAATTTTCTTAAAATGTTCAAAAAACGTTTCACATGTTATTTTACCATATGTGTCCCTTTTTTCAGTGCGTGTACCATTTAGAAGCTTCCAAAAGCATTTTGGATCATTACTTTTCAATTTTCTAATTTTCTTAATTAAATTTGATTGATATTTTTTTAATGATATTCTTAACTGTCTTTTATAATTATTGCTTGCTTTGTGCTTAATATCCTTAAGAAATGAGTTTGTATTTTTCCTACAAGCATTTTTAGATTTAAGAAATTCTTTCCTACTCTTTTCACATTCACTATCAAACCACGGGAGGTTTTCATTTGTTCGATTCGTTTTCTGCGTTTTTTTCTTTATTTTAAATAAACCTATCATGTCCGCTGCTTGCCTCATGATGGTACATATTTTATTGCAAATATCATCAATATCACTTTGATGAAGGACAACAGAATTATTATTATTTAAGATATTGTCAAGTGAAGAATTTAGTAAGGTAACTTCCGCCATGTTAAGGTTTTTGACAAACTTTTGTTTGCTATCTGGGTACCATTTTGGTTTATTAATAGCTTCAGTTTTACAGTTAGATCTGCTGTTATTTGTTTCTTCGGCCAATTCGTCATTGACATTTTTAATCCAGAGTTTTAATGTTATTGCTTTGTGTATGTCGCGAAACGAAACGCTCGCGAGTATTTTTATTTTTCCAAGTGCACATTGTTGTATAGAGTGCCTGTGGTACATTTAGAAATATGACGTCAATTTTTCTGCGTGTCAATCGCCATTTTTTTTATTCCTGGAAAAGAATAAAATGGACGATTTTTTTCGATAATTCTTTTGTGTGAAAGATTGTGATTAATGCCAATAATAAAATTTTAGGGAAAGAAAAGAGGTTGTGAACTATTAATTTTATAAAATATAATATTTGAGGTGATAGGTCATTTGTTTGCGTTGGGAAATTTTCATTGGTTGTTTTAATGATAAAAGTATGGTAACCTTAGTAAAATGAAACAGAGGCGAAATCGGTTAGGAAAACTGTCAATCAGTTGGGAGAGAGATCTAGACTGGACAGGGAGGATTCTACCCAAGCTCCGAGGCAACTTATTCTGTGGGGTGCCAACGACAGTTTAGCTGGAGGCTGAATATTGTCTGATGTGGTTGGGCCAAGAAGATGAGTTGTTCCTCGACGTTTGATCAGCTTTAGCTGAATTCTGGCACCGTAGGGTAAATATTTAGATTTTTCTTCATTCAAGATAATTTCCCAAGAAGATTGATACGTGTGATGATTTGTTCATTGAATGCATTTGTTTTTCAGAGTAGTGAGATAGGTTGTTCATTGAATGCATTTGTTTTCCAGAGGAGAAAGATAGTTGGTTCGTCTGAATGCAGTTGGTTTTCAGGGGACTGATGTGTTGATTAATCGTAACATGTTTTTCCAAGCAGAGCCGGACCTGGAGGAGTTTAAGTTTGTATGAAAATAATTTTCATGCAGATTTCTAAGACTAGTTTTGTTCGGCAGGTGTTTTTTCTCTTTTTATGGTATGAATCGTCTTGGATCTACGTGACGATGTCATCTCTGAGACTGGCACTGGAATCTTCACTGACGTCTTGCTTATGATCGGAGTGACTAATTCTACGATGGAACTGTACGTTAACGAGGGCTACAGAAGTCACTGGTGGGTCATGGACAGCCATTAGATCTAACGGCGACATCGCCGTCAAGTTCCAGTTCTTATGAACTTTTCCACAACTCATCTAAAGACTGGTTTCTTCATTCATCAACGATTTCAACGAGGACGAAGTTTTGAGCTAAGTAAAAAAAATTGAAAGCAAAAACATTTTCGGTAACCACGACGGAAAGTATCGCCAAATTATCGTTCCGATGTCGAAGAAAAACCAACGGAATATAATAAAATAATCGAACTTGGAAAAACGTGTTATGTGTTTGTGAAGTGTTGGAATGAAATGGTGTACCTTAGGTTTTTTTTATTGAAATAAAACCATGTTCTGGGGTAAGTCATGAAAGTCAAGGAAGTCCTTCATCAGTAGTGATCACCCAGTAACACCCAGTTTTGTGACATTCTGGGGGCATCGTCCGGGATTAGAATTTCTGGAAAATTCTAGGGGGTAACGTGCCATTCTTTTTTTTTTTAATGTCAGAGGTGCACCATTAATCCAATACTTTACAAATTCAACACTTCAGCGAGTTTTTAAAATTTTTTCCATAATAATAAGTTCTTGCTTCAAGTTGTGGTTACCTTGATGTAATTGTTGCACGTCTGCATGAGCATGATTAGAGAGCAGTATAGGTAAAATATTGTTTTATGTTGTTGCTAGTCATTGCTTACATAAAATGTGCATTATATCTGCTAACCTGTTAGTGCATCAGTGGGTACATATTGTCTGAGAGCCCAGCTGTGCAAGTATCTTCAGGGAAATCATCTCGTTTGAAATTATTTATTCTGGCGGTTGAGCAGTGAAGACTGGTATTATCCGTAGTAGGATTACAGATATTTTGGATATAATTTTACTTTTCCAAAATTTCGAACCTTGGATTGCAGAGTTTGCAATAGCTATTGTACGTAGGTACTAGTGTTTTGGTCGAAGGTATACTTAGGCTGAACAGTTTCTGCAACCTATGACGTTTATTATCCTGATGGAGTAGGTAGGGTAAAGTATCGGTCATAGTTTGAAAGTAAGTTTTCCAGCTTAAACTTTAAGTAACTTGGATGTTCCGAAAACATTGTATAGTTTCAGTGTTGTTCGAAGACAGGCTAGAGGTAATGTATTGATCGGCGAGGCGGTCAACCTAAATTAGCTCTGTGTTGCTTAGTCTGGTCAAACCTCTAACCAAGAATTATTTCTAGTTGAGGGTCTGAAAGTCAGATTCGGTAGTGTCCGATTGACAGTTTAACCAATTGTGGTAATTGGTAGTGCGGGTTAGTAAATGTGGGTCTAGTTAGACGTTTTACTTAACCAGGAGACTAAGCGTGGATGATAATCTGGAAGGTAGTTGATTATCGTCGGGGATCGTGTTATTAGTGTATAACCGTTCACAAAAGGGTAGCTGTGACAGAATAGCCGTTTGGGGCTAGAGCGCAGGCGTATCCGTTGTAAGTACTTTAAGCTTTGGAAAGGCGAGTACGTTAGAGGCCTAAATAGTCTGTGGTTTTATCTACCAGGGTTACGCGTAGTAAAACAGGATTAGTTTAGGGAAAGTTTGGCTAGGAAGATGCCGAGGCAGCAATCAGTTCAAATGGAGATTGAGTCTCCGCTGCTAGCCTACAAGCAGGATGGGATTATCCTGGGTCTGACAGATAAGGATCTGGCAGAGTATGTGGAAAAGAGAAGAAAAGAAGAGGAAGAGAAAGCGGAAAGGATCCGGAAGGAGAAGGAAGTGAAAGCGGAGAGGATGAGGGAGGAAGAGAAAGCGGAGAGGATAAGGGAGGAAGAGAAAGCGGAGAGGATACGGCAGGAGCAACGGGAGGACCAGCTCCGACGTGAAGAACGAGAAGAGCGCATTATGAGAGAAGAAAGGGAGGCCAAGGCAAAATTGGAACAAATGGCCATGCAGAACGAGTTTGAGTTGAGAAAGGCGCAAGAGTGGACTGCAGATGATGGGGACCAAAATCAAAATTTTTATCCCGAGCCCAGGACAGCGAGGAGCTGTTTGAATGTGAATGTACCTTATTTGGATGATAAAGACGATGTAGAGGTCTACCTGAAACAGTTTGAGCGTATCGCTACGTTGTCAGGTTGGAACAAGGATGAGTGGGCAATAAGACTATCTGGTCAATTGCGAGGCCAAGCACGGCAGGTCTACACTGAGATGTCTGATGAGGAAATTATGGATTACGACATGGTCAAGGCTGCGATCATGAGACGTTTCCAGCTGACCGCTAAAACTTATCGAAAACGGTTCAAGGAATTCAAGCGGGGCAGTCATGAAGGCATCAGGGAGTGTAGGAACAGATGGGGATGTATTTGGACAGATGGGTGGATTTGTCTGAGAAAGAAGGAAAATCAGGTGAGCTGAAAGATTTAATTCTCATGGACAAAATGTTGGAGATAGTGTCTCAAGAGGAGGCAAGATTTATTAGGGAAAGAAACCCTACGTGTGTGGACGAAGTGGTGGTCCACGCTCAAACGTATGAAGATGCGCAGAATGCTGGAGGTCCGATAGCAACGAGGCGGCCCATTGGACCCAGTGCTAGAATGGATAACCGTCCCAGGGTTAACCAGCAAACGCAGAATTCGAACATGGGACAACGACGTAGTGGAGGGTGAGTGGTCAAGCGACAGGTCCTGGCAACGCGGGTGCGTCAGGAATGAACAAGACTCAGCAAAACTTCAAGGGATGTTTTCGATGCGGAGGCCCACATTTGATGAGGGATTGCCAAAAGGCAAATGTGAATAGAAACAGACCAAACTCAAACCTAGCGTCAGCTGTTGTGAATGCGGTCAACGTGACCCAGGAACAGAAACCGTGTAATCGATGTAGTGAAGACGGCTATGAACCGAACTGTGAGTTGAAAGTGGATGGAGTAAAGGCTCAAGGTATTCGGGATACAGGGGCCAGTAGCATATTGGTGGATTCAAGTTTAGTTTCCCCAAGCAAGTATACGGGCGATATCAGAACGTGACACTTGCAGATTCATCCAAGCGAAAGAAAGTGCCCATTGCTGTGGTGAATTTGGAAACTCCGTTTTTCGTTGGAGAAACGCGTGTTTTGGTTTTGAAGACACTGGTACATCAAGTTCTGATAGGAAATAGCAGAAAGATGACAGACGGGACTGAGGTCAAAGTTCCATTGTTTCCGTTGGTAGAGCAACCGGAGGAACAAGTTGTAGCACCGGTACAAACCAGGTTGCAGGAGAAGCAACAAGCACAAGCCAAGCCATGGATTCCTAAGCAGATTGACTTAGGGCAAATACGTCCTGAAGATCTATCTAAGGAACAGAAGGCAGACCCGACTTTAGGAAAATTCGGGAAAGGGCAGAGCTAGGGCTCAAGCAAGAAACCCACTACGAGTGGAAGAAAGACATTTTGTACAGAGTTTACATGAGTGAAGGTAAACCATGTAGACAAGTGGTAGTGCCAGAACGGTACCGATCAGATGTGCTCAAATTGGCTCATGATACACCGATGGCAGGACATCAAGGAGTACGCCGAACTCGCGACCGGATATGGCGTGATTTCTATTGGCCGGGTATCTGTGGTGACGTCAAACGTTATTGTGCGTCATGTGACGTGTGTCAGAGGAGCACGAGGAAGGGAGCACTAGGAAGGTTCCGATGAAAAGCATGCCGCTTATCAGCACACCTTTCGAGCGAGTTGGGGTAGATATCATTGGTCCGATACTACCAGCGTCCAGCAGGGGTCATCGATACATATTGACCATGGTTGACTATGCCACGCGGTATGTAGAAGCGACACCTCTGAAGGATATTAGGGCAGAGACAGTGAGCGAGGCGTTGTGGATCTATTGGACCAGGATGGGAATTCCTAAGGAAGTGATCACAGATAGGGGTACCCAATTCACCAGCGAAATCATGGAGAGAGTGAACAAGCTTCTCAACATAAAGGGGATCCATACTACACCCTTTCACCCGCAAACAAATGGTTTGACAGAGAAGTTCAATGCTACACTCAAGGACATGATGAAGAGACTTTGTCAAGAACAGCCCAAAGACTGGGACAAGTTTTTGCCAGCGTTATTATTTGCCTACAGGGAGGTACCGCAAGAAAGCTTGCAATTTTCGCCTTTTGAACTGTTGTATGGGCGTGAAGTACGAGGGCCTATGCAGGTTCTACGTCAGGTGTGGACAAACGAGGATGCAGGAGAGGAAGTGCGATCCACGATTAGTCATATCACGGATCTCACGAACAAAATCGAGAAAACTTGTGAGATTGCCAAGAACAACCTCAGCAAGGCAGCGCTCAGGTACACGAGGGTGTACGACAAAAAGGCCAAAGACAGAAAATTTGAGGTCGGGGACAAAGTTTTGCTATTGTTGCCCGCAAAACACAACAAGCTGCAGCTAACGTGGAAAGGTCCTTATCCAGTTGTGGAGAAAGTGGGCAGCTGCAACTACAGAATCAAGATAAGGGGACATGAAAAACTGCTACATGCGAATTTGCTGAAATTGTACGTCGAACGTGACGGAAAGCAAACAGGAAAAGATGAAGCACAGCCAAACGCGGGGGTCATGGAGACAGATGAGGAGGAAGTGAGCGTTGTGGTTGACGATGTGTACGATGAAGAGATGGGAGCACTAGGCATAGATCGTTTTCCCATGCTTACATTGCATGCAAAAGAAGGTCCCAGAGACGTGAAGATCAACCCTGAGTTGGACGAGCACAGGCAGGCTGAAATCTTGTCTATTTGCGACAGGAGAGAAAATGTGCTTAAAGACATACCAGGGAAATGTAAAATCGAAGAATGTGAATTCAAACTTACGTCAAAAGAGCCAGTGCATGTGAAGCAATACCCGCTACCATTTGCGCAGGTAGAAACAGTGAAGAAAGAGGTCATTGACATGTTGGAGTTGGGGGTCATAGAACCAACAGTGTCGCCTTACAATAGTCCGATTGTGTTGGCGAAGAAGAAGGATGGTGAAATACGTTTCTGTATTGACTATAGAAGCCTCAACAAGCAGGTAGAGTTCGATTCGGAACCTATTCCTGATGTGCCACAAATCTTTGCAAAATTGCAGAAAGCACGCTATTTGTCAAAGATAGACTTGACGAAAGGGTATTGGCAGATACCAGTCAAAGAAGAGGATAAACCGAAGACGGCGTTTAGTACACCCATGGGACAGTACTGTTTCGCTTATCTTCCATTGGAATCAAGACTGCGAGTTCTATTTTCACTCGAATGATGCGCAAGTTACTTGAACCTCTGAAGCGTGATGATATTGAACATTTCATTGATGACATCATCATTGCCACTGAAACGTGGGAACAGCATGTAGAGGCCATTGATGCTGTGTTGAAAAGGTTGGAGGAGGCAGGTCTTACAGCGAAACCCTCTAAGTGCTACTTTGGTTTCGGGGAGTTAGACTATTTGGGTCATCATGTGGGTGGAGGCACAGTCATGCCTGATGATGACAAAACAGAGAAAATCAGGTCAGCCAGCAGACCCATCACAAAGAAGGAAGTCAGAGCATTCCTAGGACTAGTGGGGTTCTACAGGAAATACATCAGCAACTATGCGGAAATCAGCGCTCCGTTGACTGATTTGACAAAGAAAGGTCTACCAGAAAAAGTGGCCTGGGATGAAAAATGTGAAGCAGCATTCGTTAAACTCAAAGACTGCTTGGTAAGCAAACCAGTGTTATTGCTACCTGACGTCAGCAAGCCATTTACTCTAAGAAGTGACGCATCAGATGTTGCAGTGGGAGCAGTTTTACTGCAAGATCAAGGGCAAGGGTTACAGCCAGTAGCCTATGCAAGCAAGAAGCTTAACCTTGCAGAGAAAAACTACTCGACCATCGAAAAGGAGTGTTTGGGAGTGGTATGGGCTGTCAAGAAATTTGAACAGTACCTGTATTCAGCACATTTCACTTTGGAGACGGACCACCAACCACTCACATATTTGCAGAAAACCAAGACTGAGAATGGTCGGCTGATGAGGTGGGCTCTCCAGCTGCAACAGTATTCTTTCACAGTCAAAGTTATCGAAGGGAAAGACAATGTTGGCGCAGACTATTTGAGTCGACTGCACTTGTAAAAGAATAGCTTAAACACGGATGTTTCAGCTCAAGAGGAGGGGCGTAATGTCGCGAAACGAAACGCTCGCGAGTATTTTTATTTTTCCAAGTGCACATTGTTGTATAGAGTGCCTGTGGTACATTTAGAAATATGACGTCAATTTTTCTGCGTGTCAATCGCCATTTTTTTTATTCCTGGAAAAGAATAAAATGGACGATTTTTTTCGATAATTCTTTTGTGTGAAAGATTGTGATTAATGCCAATAATAAAATTTTAGGGAAAGAAAAGAGGTTGTGAACTATTAATTTTATAAAATATAATATTTGAAGTGATAGGTCATTTGTTTGCGTTGGGAAATTTTCATTGGTTGTTTTAATGATAAAAGTATGGTAACCTTAGTAAAATGAAACAGAGGCGAAATCGGTTAGGAAAACTGTCAATCAGTTGGGAGAGAGATCTAGACTGGACAGGGAGGATTCTACCCAAGCTCCGAGGCAACTTATTCTGTGGGGTGCCAACGACAGTTTAGCTGGAGGCTGAATATTGTCTGATGTGGTTGGGCCAAGAAGATGAGTTGTTCCTCGACGTTTGATCAGCTTTAGCTGAATTCTGGCACCGTAGGGTAAATATTTAGATTTTTCTTCATTCAAGATAATTTCCCAAGAAGATTGATACATGTGATGATTTGTTCATTGAATGCATTTGTTTTTCAGAGTAGTGAGATAGGTTGTTCATTGAATGCATTTGTTTTCCAGAGGAGAAAGATAGTTGGTTCGTCTGAATGCAGTTGGTTTTCAGGGGACTGATGTGTTGATTAATCGTAACATGTTTTTCCAAGCAGAGCCGGACCTGGAGGAGTTTAAGTTTGTATGAAAATAATTTGCATGCAGATTTCTAAGACTAGTTTTGTTCGGCAGGTGTTTTTTTCTCTTTTTATGGTATCAATCGTCTTGGATCTACGTGACGATGTCATCTTTGAGACTGGCACTGGAATCTTCACTGACGTCTTGCTTATGATCGGAGTGACTAATTCTACGATGGAACTGTACGTTAACGAGGGCTACAGAAGTCACTGGTGGGTCATGGACAGCCATTAGATCTAACGGCGACATCGACGTCAAGTTCCAGTTCTTATGAACTTTTCCACAACTCATCTAAAGGCTGGTTTCTTCATTCATCAACGATTTCTACGAGGACGAAGTTTTGAGCTAAGTAAAAAAAAATGAAAGCAAGAACATTTTCGGTAACCACGACGGAAAGTATCGCCAAATTATCGTTCCGATTTCGAAGAAAAACCAACGGAATATAATAAAATAATCGAACTTGGAAAAACGTGTTATGTGTTTGTGAAGTGTTGGAATGAAATGGTGTACCTTAGGTTTTTTTATTGAAATAAAACCATGTTCTGGGGTAAGTCATGAAAGTTAATGTCACGAAGAGAGGGGTTGGGGGATGGGGGTAAGCTCTTAATCTCTAGCGCTGTATTACCTCCTTTGATTAGGTTAATGGTGCGATGACATTCAAGAGATTAATGCTGGGCCAACTTAATAGACAGACAGGGTAAAGACGAGATGGAGAGTAAGGCTACACTAGTTAAGAAATTCACATTCAAAGGCCAGTCAGGGTAATTGCGATTTCTATAACTATTTACTTTTATTAATTTGAAATGGGGGGTGTAGGTCAAATACTTCTAACGTGAGTCATTGGCAAAGCGTCTTTTAGTAAGGAGTAGTTCGGTGATTTTCTGGGTAGTCAATATTTGGGGTACTAGAGCGAATGTAGACTGATTTCATCACAGGGCGAGAGTATATCTGTATGGTTTTCAGAGTCTCTCTGATAATCTGGCGAGTGGGGATTCTCGTAGGCTTAGGCACTTAGCTCTGTACTGCAGTGCGGCGTTTGGTCCAGGATACTCTGGTTGGCTTGTTGGCCACGGTCGAGGCGTGGGTGCGAAGATGCAGGTCAGTGGTCACGCGATGACGCATGGATCACGAGTGCTTGTCTTGTGATGGTACAGGCCTAGAAATCGGCTTTCGTGGCTAGCCGTCTAGAAAATGGCGAAGTCCCAAGTCTCGCTTCTCATTGACCTCCTGGGTTGTCAGGGGCCTGCAGCGGGTCAGCGACTGGGAGATGATACAAGGCCGGGGTGATTCGCCCGGTACAGGAACCCGTATGTAATGTAATACAGACGCTGTATCAGCGGGGGATAGGGATAGTGCGGATTCAGGGCCTGTGGTATGATAGCCCTTCTCAGAATTCAAATTGGCTTGACCGGTCATGGGTTGAGCCAGTGCATATACCAACAGTCAAACAATGCAACTAGATTTACTGGGCCAAAGTGGAGTTTATTGGCAGCCGCTAGTATAAGATACATTCGGCGCATTAGGATGGGGTTGGCAACAGGGCAAATATTTATACATCGGGAGCATGGCGGAAAGCCAATGGAGGGTACAGGGCAAAGGGGTTGTAGGTCTGGGCTGTACTGGGGACTTTAATCTATTTGGAGGGACAGTATGGCATGGGGTATTTACACAGGGGCTAACGGAGCATACAAGCATAAATCCAAACATGTCATGGGTCATATACAAGGTAGAAAATATGTGCAAGGGATAAATACAAGTCACAGCAACACATCAAAGCAAAACTATAAACATGAACATACATATTGGCAGGACGCATGAACATGATGGGCGAACGACGGGTGATGGGTCTGCTATATGACAAAGAGTAAGTTCCCTCTCTTACCTTGACTTAGACGGGTGGAAGCACAAGGGTACTGTCGAAACTCAGAGGTCACTCGGTGATGGAGACGTGTTTTCGGACAGGTTGTGACTTCGAGGCAGGAAGGCTTGGGTCTGACACTATGTCAGGTTTTGTGCCAGGCTTTAAGGCGATGCCCCGGGGGGGCGGGGCTTAAGCGACTGGGCGAGCGGGCCTGCTAGTGATGGCTGGTTAAGGAGAAATGATGGCTGGCTGAGCGTGGGTGTTGAGTGCTTGCAGCCAGCTCAGAGGTGCAATTGCACGCCTTGTCACAGAGGCCCCCCCAAGGAAAAAGGCGAGGTCGTAGGCCTCGACTGAGACGCGGCCAATCAGCTCTGAGGTCGGCTGCCGGGTGAGACGATGGTTTGCGATGATCCGGGTGATGCGGGGCGATGCAGGGTTCCGGGTAGTCGATGGCGGATGCCCAAGGCTGGGGTCCGCGGAGCTGCCGGGTTTCGGCTACGGTTAGTGGGCGGCGGCGGGAATGAAGGCTGGGGCGTCGGCCCTCAGGGGCGACTCGCTGGAGTCGGTTGCGGGGTGACGGCTGAGGAAGTCTGCGCCGTGGTTGTCTTTTCCTGGGATGTGCTCCAGCTGGAAAGAGTATGCTTGGAGCAGCAGAGCCCACCTCATCAGCCGGGCGTTGAGCGATTTGGATGTCGCCAAGAAGGAAAGCGGCTGATGATCCACTTGGACGGTAAAGTGCGAGCCGTAGAGATACAGTTGGAACTTCTGGACTGCCCAGACGAGGGCGAGACACTCCTTCTCCGACGTGGCGTAATTCTGTTCGGCCGGCTTAAGTTTCCGGCTGGCGTACGCGACGGGGAAGAGCGTCGGGGCGTCCGCGGAGTCCCGTTGGAGTAGAACGGCTCCGAGGCCTACGTCGCTGGCGTCTGTGCGCAGGACGAAGGGCTGTCCGTGGTTGGGGAGTCGCAGGACTGGCTGGGACGTCAGCTTGTCCTTGAGCTCCTGGAAGGCAGCTTCACATTGCGGGGTCCAGAGGACTCGGTCCGGTGCGGTTTTCCGGGTTAGGCTGGATAGTGGCGCGGCGATCCCGTTGTATCCGGGTACAAACTTCTGATAGAAGCCACTCAGTCCCAGGAAGGACTGAACATCTTTCTTGGTCTTGGGGCGTGGCGCGTCTCGAAGGCGCTGGACGGTCTTTTCCAGAGGCCGGAGCTGTCCATGGCTGATGGTGTGGCCAAGGAATTCCAGCTCTTGATAGCCGAACTGGCATTTGGTCGGCCGGGCAGTGAGGCCAGCTTCTTTGAGGCGGCGCAAGAGTTGGCGCACCACTCGCAGGTGCTCCTCCCATGTCTCCGTTGCGACGAGTATGTCGTCCATAAAAGAGTGTACGAACGGACAGTGGAGGGGGTCCAACAGCTTCCGCATCATCGTGCTGAAAATACTTGGGGCATTGTGCAGACCAAACGGCAGAACGTTAAACTCATAGTGGCCGTCCATCGTGCTGAAGGCCAGGTACTGGCGGGATGAAGGTGCACGGGAATCTGGTAAAAGCCTTTGCTCAGATCCACTCGGGAGAAGTATCGGGCGGATTGTAGCTTTGCAAACAAGTCTGTTGGGTCGGATAGGGGTCCGGGCACGAACTGGGTTACAAGGTTCAACTGCCGGAAGTCGATACAGAGGCGATGTTCTCCGCTGGGCTTCCGTGATAGAACTATTCCTGCGCTGTAGGGGGAACGGGAGGGAGCGATGACTCCGGCTTGTAGCAGAGCCTCTACTTCCGTTCTTACTACTTGCTGCTGGGAAAGTGGGACGGGGTACGGTTTCTGGCGGACGGGAGTGGGGTCCGTCAGGGTTAGTCGAACTTCTTCCAGGTCCGTCCTCCCAGGAATGTCGGTGAGGACTTCCCTGTATTCTGCTACGATGGCGCGTAGTTGGCGTTGCTGGCCGGCGGGGAGTGAGGGGTCCAGAGAGACGTCCCGGAAGGATTCCTTCCCTTTTAGCGGAAATTCGGCGACGCCGGTCTCTGTGCCATCCACTTCGACGGCCAGCGCGACCGTGAGTAGCGAGTGGGAGTCTGGGGCGGGTGCAGGTTGCTCCAGGTACCGCTTGAGCAGATTGATGTGGTGGGTCCTGGGCTTTCCGCCTACCTCGATGCGATAAGTGGTACGGGAGAGCTTCTCAAGCACCGGGTAGGGTCCCTGCCAAGCTATGTCTAGCTTGTTTGTGCCGCTGGGGAGAAGCAGTAGGACTTGGTCTCCTACCTGTAGTTCTCGGTCCCGGGCGCGGCGGTTGTGATAGCGGGCTTGCCTTTCTCTCGCCTTCTTCAGGTTGGCGGAGGCGGCTTTCCATGTGGCCTTGAGGGTTTCTTGGAGCTTCGTGACGTATTTCGTGGCGTCGACCGGTGCCTCGTCCAGTTTGGCGTCGGTCCAGCTACGTCGCAAGGCGGCTAGAGGTCCGGAAAGGGGTCTTCCAAAAAGCAGCGTGGAAGGCGTGTATCCGGTGGAGGTGTGCGGGGTCTCTCGATACGCGAAGAGCGCTGACGCGACGTATGTGTCCCACGCTTCCGGCTGTTCGTCGGCGATCTTGCGGATAATCGAGATGAGAGTCCCGTTTAGGCGCTCGACCTGTCCGTTGCTAGCGGGGTGGTAGGGTGGAGTCCGGATATGGCGAATGCGGAGTAGTTGGAAAACTTCCTGCATGAGTTTTCCGGTGAACTGGGACCCGTTGTCGGTCAAGATGTTGTCCGGGAATCCGACTCGTGTGAATATGGTGACGAGCGCGTCGGCGACTCGGGCGGCGTCGATCTTCGGTAGAGGAACGGCTTCACACCACATCGAGCAAGCGTCGACAAGGGTTAGTAGGTACTGGTTCCGCTTCTTGGTCCGCGGGAGGGGTCCTACTATGTCGACAGCCACTCGCTGGAAGGGCGTTCCGACGACGACGGTGGGGCTGATAGTGACCGGTACGGTGTGATGGCGGGGCGAGTATCGTTGGCACTGGCGACAGGACTTGACGTAGCGCTTCACGTCTTCGGTCATCCCGGGCCAGTGGTACTGAGCGCTGATGCGTAGAGTGGTCGCTCCTATGCCCATATGTCCGCTTAGGGGCATGCTATGGCCAAGTTCCAGGACTTGGGGGCGAAGTGTCGCAGGCACGACGAGTTGAGAATGGTCGTCCTTCTGACGGAAGAGGAGTCCGTCTTCGACGAAAAAGTCCCCGGACTTGGGTGGAGTGCGTGCGGCGGGAAGTTTTCCGTAGCACTTGCGGAGGGTGACGTCGCTCTTGGGCCTTCCGGATCTGTTCCGGCATCTGGTTGGGTATCGGGGGTGGTGTCGCGGCTGTTTTCGCCTGGGCGCGCGTCTGGACGGCGGCCATCGACTCCACAGGCTGGGGCGGCATCCCAAGAACACGTATCGGCATCCTAAAATCAGGTCGTACAGGGGCTGGTCCATCACGGCAGCTTGAATGGTCCCCGTTACGTATCGGCTGGTGACTTGGATCCGGGCTATAGGGAGCGTGGTGCTGGGTTGTGACGCGTCGGCCAACTTCAGGGTGATAGTCTCGCCGGTCAGGTCTTGTTCCCTGATGAGCGAGCGGCGGACGACGGCGTCGAAGGTGAGTCCAGTGTCGTATAGACAGTGGGCTGGGCGATTGTTGACAGTCACTTGCTCGGTGACGGCCGGTCGATCGGCGGGAGTGACGACGGGGGTTACCGGTTTCCCGTCGGGGTAACTTGGCGTAGGGCTAGTACGGTACCTTGTTTGCGACGCTGGTCGCTGATGCGCGAAAACATTTCTCCCGGGTGTGTCCTCGGCGCTGGCAGTAGCCGCAGTAGAGCTCTGTGCTCCGCTTCCCTGGCTCTGCTCCGGGGTTCGGGCGTCCTTTGGGCGGGTGGACGGTGGTTCGCTGGCGGGACTGGCCGGCGAGGCTGGTGGCGGGTATCTGGCGACGAGGGTGCGGGGGGATCACGGCGAGGCTGTCTGTCGTCGGGATGGGCGGTGAGGTAGCGGTCCGCGACGATGATCAGATCTTCAAGGCGAGCGGCCCCCTGTTCGGCGGCGAAAGTCCGAAGTTCCGCTGGCATTGTCCCTCGGAGTTGCTCAGCTAGCATCAACTCTAGCAATCCGTCGTATGTCTTTGGTTCGTCAGTTTGCTCTATCCATTTGTCCCGTAGCGTAGCTAGACGGTCGGCAAACTGCGTAAACTTCTCCCCTTTCTCTCTCCGGGAGTTCCGGAAATTCTTGCGGTAGTGCTCACCTGAGAGCTCAAAACCATGCAGTAGAGCTTTCTTGAGGGCGGGGTAGTCTCCCTCCTCGGAAGTCGGTGTCTTGGCCAGAATTTCATAGGCCTTCCCCTTAAGGCCATGACTGAGCTTGCGATACCAGTGCTGGGGGTCAAGACCGTTTTCTCTCGCGACTCGTTCGAATCGGGCGAGATAGACTTCAATCGATTCGTCTCGTTCGACGAATGGGTCCAGGGGAAAGTTCATCCCCGGAATCGGCGGGGGGGGGGGGGGGGTGCGGGTATTCCGGTGCTGGCGGCGAAGCTGGGGGCGATGAGCGAGTAGTCTTCGCTAGCGGGCGATGCGATACCTAAATCGCGGCGGTCGCGCTCAAGCTGGAGGAGTGCTTGGCGCCGTTCGAGCTCCTTGTCCTTCCTTTTCTCTTCCAAGTGCCGCGACCCTCTCGTCCTCCTCCTTCCTCCTTGCGGCGGCCCTCTCCTCCTCTGCTATCCTCTCCTTCGCCTCCTCTCTTCTCCGCTCGGCGGCGGCCATCCATCCTCCTCTGCAATCCTCTCCTTCGCCTCCACTCTTCCTCCGCACGCGGGCTCTCTCGTGTCGCTGCAAGCTTCCGGGCGAGCGGCCCGTTCTTCCGCGGCGAGGCGCTCCTCCTTCTCTCAGTGCTCCGCTGCTCTTTCTTCCTCCGTGCTCTTCGCATCTCGCTCTTGGCCTCCTTCCTTCTCCTCCTCTTTCTTCGGTCGGCGGCCGTTCTTCGCGGCGAGGGCGGTCCTTCTCCTCCTCTTCTTGCCTCTCGCTCTTTGGCCCTCTCCTCCCTCTTCAACTTTTCCTCTGCCACGTCCGCATCTACGTTAGCCAGGACGTAGTCCTTGAGTTCGGTGCCGGCGAGCCCTAAGCTCTCGCCAATACTCTTGTACTTAAGCGCAAGCTCTCCCCGGTCGGCCATGGTAAGGGAGGTAACTTACCCTGAAAAAGGTCCTAACCGGAATGAGGGGCGCACACAAGGGGTACACTGACGGAAAACAAGGGGGTGGGCTGGATGAGCTACGATGAAACTGCAAAGGGGCGAATACAACACAACCACAAAGACAAAATGCAATCAATCAAAAATACAAAAATGAATGCAAGAAAAAAGCCTTTTGAGATACCACCACTCGGGAAAGCCAGTAAGGGACCTATGGGGCTATGCTATCTACTACTAGGCTTAGAGGGCTGGGTCCTATCTATACTGGGCTGGGGTGGAAATTACGCTAAGTCCTAAGTCTCGTCAAGTTGGGATGGGAACCTAAGTCTTTTGTCTCGTTGGGTTGGAGGGGGAAACCTAAGTCTTTAGTCTCGTCGGGAGTCTTTAGTCTCGTCGGGGTCGCCAAAGTTAATGTCACGAAGAGAGGGGTTGGGGGATGGGGTAAGCTCTTAATCTCTAGCGCTGTATTACCTCCTTTGATAGGTTAATGGTGCGATGACATTCAAGAGATTAATGCTGGGCCAACTTAATAGACAGACAGGGTAAAGACGAGATGGAGAGTAAGGCTACACTAGTTAAGAAATTCACATTCAAAGGCCAGTCAGGGTAATTGCAATTTCTATAACTATTTACTTTTATTAATTTGAAATGGGGGGTGTAGGTCAAATACTTCTAACGTGAGTCATTGGCAAAGCGTCTTTAGTAAGGAGTAGTTCGGTGATATTCTGGGTAGTCAATATTTGGGGTACTAGAGCGAATGTAGACTGATTTCATCACAGGGCGAGAGTGTATCTGTATGGTTTCAGAGTCTCTCTGATAATCTGGCGAGTGGGGATTCTCGTAGGCTTAGGCACTTAGCTCTGTACTGCAGTGCGGCGTTTGGTCCAGGATACTCTGGTTGGCTTGTTGGCCACGGTCGAGCGTGGGTGCGAAGATGCAGGTCAGTGGTCACGCGATGACGCATGGATCACGAGTGTTGTCTTGTGATGGTACAGGCCTAGAAATCGGCTTTCGTGGCTAGCCGTCTAGAAAATGGCGAAGTCCCAAGTCTCGCTTCTCATTGACCTCCTGGGTTGTCAGGGGCCTGCAGCGGGTCAGCGACTGGGAGATGATACAAGGCCGGGGTGATTCGCCCGGTACAGGAACCCGTCTGTAATGTAATACAGACGCTGTATCAGCGGGGATAGGGATAGTGTGGATTCAGGGCCTGTGGTATAATAGCCCTTCTCAGAATTCAAATTGGTTGACCGGTCATGGGTTGAGCCAGTGCATATACCAACAGTCAAACAATGCAACTAGATTTACTGGGCCAAAGTGGAGTTTATTGGCAGCCGCTAGTATAAGATACATTCGGCGCATTAGGATGGGGTTGGCAACAGGGCAAATATTTATACATTGGGAGCATGGCGGAAAGCAAATGGAGGGGTACAGGGCAAAGGGGTTGTAGGTCTGGGCTGTACTGGGGACTTTAATCTATGTGGAGGGACAGCATGGCATGGGGTATTTACACATGGGGCTAACGGAGCATACAAGCATAAATCCAAACATGTCATGGGTCATATACAAGGTAGAAAATATGTGCAAGGGATAAATACAAGTCACAGCAACACATCAAAGCAAAACTATAAACATGAACATACATATTGGCAGGACGCATGAACATGATGGGCGAACGACGGGTGATGGGTCTGCTATATGACAAAGAGTAAGTTCCCTCTCTTACCTTGACTTAGACGGGTGGAAGCACAAGGGTACTGTCGAAACTCAGAGGTCACTCGGTGATGGAGACGTGTTTTCGGACAGGTTGTGACTTCGAGGCAGGAAGGCTTGGGTCTGACACTATGTCAGGTTTTGTGCCAGGCTTTAAGGCGATGCCCCGGGGGGCGGGGCTTAAGCGACTGGGCGAGCGGGCCTGCTAGTGATGGCTGGTTAAGGAGAAATGATGGCTGGCTGAGCGTGGGTGTTGAGTGCTTGCAGCCAGGCTCAGAGGTGAGATTGCACGCCTTGTCACAGTCAAGGAAGTCCTTCATCAGTAGTGATCACCCAGTAACACCCAGTTTTGTGACAGTGTACATCTGAATACAGTTCACAGAAATCGTGAATATAAAATCTGAGATGCGTTTAAACAAGTTATTTGAGATAATACAATAATCTACAACACTGGCATCTTTACAAGTGAACTGTTTACTATTATCGGGTAGGCCTATTCGGCCATTAGCTATACAGGCATTCATGATTTTGCAAAAGTTAATTAAATTATGACCCATTACGTTTTCAAATTTATCATCAGAGAGACGTTCTGGCAAGACAATATTACTGGCATCAAAAATGAGCTCATTCATCTGGCTTAACTCGTCAACATCAAAATCATCATTGTCATGATCATTACCATCAACATCGCTATCATCATTACCATGATCGTCTACATTATTTTTATCAGCTTTAACACTCATGCAACTCACATCAAAATCAAATAAACAACCTGTCCTAGCATTAAAATCTCCAAGTAAACAAAATCTGTCTGCATTTAAGCAAGCGATTGAGTTTTCAAGATTTGTAAAAGCACAACGATCAAAATAACCAGAGTTCTCAGGAGGAAAATAGACACCACCAAATAGTAGGTGTGATCCTATAAAACACTTATCTAGCTGGAAAAATAAAACATCGTGACTCAATTCATAGTCAACAAATTTATAATAAGATAATACTGACGTATCTACTTTATCCTGTCTATTACTAGATTCAATCACGCTAACATACTGAGAAATGTTGTCTTTTACACAGAGAACTAGGCCCCCAGACTTCCTCTTGAATTTACTTCTGTTTTTGTAAAATATTGTATACCCAGGGATGCAGATATGATCAGCGTCGTCAAGTTTTGTTTCAGATAAAAGCACAATATCATAACCTGCAACAAGCTGCACAAAATCGGGGGACAGCAACTTACTTCGAACACCACAAACGTTTAAGGCTAGAAAAGATAGGAAGTTTTTAGGTTCATATTTATCTATGCCACCACCAGCCTCATCAGTCACACCATCATTACCATCAGTGCCAGCACGTCAACATGAATCACAGTGTCATCACGAACATCATCAAATGAATTACCAGCATAAGTAGTTTCATAATCACAATCGTCATTAGCATCTTCGGAGTTTCTATTAATAACATCATCATCACGCTCATCACCACCACCAGCCTCATCAATCACACAATCACCACTATCAGCACATCATCATCATCATCATCATCATCATCATCATCTTTATCATCAAAGGCATTAGCAAAAGCATCTTCGGAGTTTCTATTAATAACATCATCATCACACTCATCACCACCACCAGCCTCATCAATCACACCATCACCACCATCATCATCATCATTATCATCAAAGGCATTAACAATAGCATCTTCGGTGTTTGTATTAATAACATTATCATCACACTCATTACCACCACCGGCCTCATCGATCACATCACCACCATCATCAGCGCCATCATCACCATCATCACCATCATCATCACCACCACCATCATCATCATCATCATCATCACCATCATCATCATCATCATCAAAGGCACCAGCAATGGCATCTTCGAAGTTTCTATTAATAACATCATCACCCTCATCACCACCACCAGCATCATCAATCACATCACCACCACCATCAGCGCCAGCCCCATCATGGAAACCATCATCACCAGCAGAATCATGATCGATAACATCATCCTCCTCATCAATTCCTCCCTTATCAGAATCAATACCATGATCATAATGACTGTTATTTGTTGTTTCACACTCCGGTAAAGAGTCACTGTATAAAGCAACAGCAATGGCAACAACAACAGAGTTTTCACAGGTATTACCTGTCAGCATATTGTTCTGCTCGCGGCTTGTTTTAAGACCATGATCAACACCAGACTTACGAACCTTTGATATGGTGTTAAGGAGAGAGCACTTTGAATTATTAACAAGAGAAGAGTCATTCTTAAGACAACGAGTAGGTAAAACAGCATGCTTAAGAGCATTTAACGAGTTAAAACGGTTTACATACACGGCTGTGCCAACATGACAGCCAGAAGCCCCCGCACACCGCTAGTTGTCGTCGTCGCTCCAGTACTCGGCAAGGCCAAGCTCCCCGTAGTTAATGCTGTCAAACCCGAGCTCGAACAAATCGTCCCCGCGGATTCTGTCCGAGGGGGGGGGGGGGCATGGGGGGGGGGGGGGGGGGGGGGGGGGGGGGGGGGGGCCGACAGCACTTGGACGTTTGTTGCAGCTCCTGGGATGCTTTTCTTCACGCAGTGGATTCTTCCATCCACCGTCCACACTCGCTCAAACTTTCCACTGCTTTTGATGTAGCTAAACAGCTTGGACCGAAGGACCGTCAGGTCGTCGTTGATGAAGACTTTTTTCATTTCTTCTCTGTCCTTCAACTTCTTGCGCTCTCTCATCAGCTCCGACTTCTTTCTTCTTGATACGAACTTTGCAAGAACGTGTCTCGAGTGCCTTCCATTCTTCTTCCCGACTCTATGGACAACAGCAAGATCATCAGCGGAAACATCGACACCAGTCGCTTTGAAGACATCAAGGACTTTCTCTTCCAACTTCTCGCTGTCTTCTTCGCGAATTCCGACGATACGCACCGTTTCTCTGCGACTATACTGTTCAAGCCGGTCGTTCTCATATTTGAGTAAAAGAAGTTTGTGTCGTACCTCTTGCATCTGTTGTTTGCGGTCGTTTGCTGGCTCAAGATGAGTCTTTAACACACTTTTTACTGCTTCACCAACAGCGGAAGCAACACTCTCCACAATGACTGGTATTACTTGCTGAACGAAAGCCTTCATTACCACATCAAGAGCCGCATTCGCCGCACCACCACCGTCACCTCCAACAACACCGGCACCACAAATGTCCGTTGATTTAAACTTCTGGTTGACTCTGGTAAGAATGGTACTCTGAATAGCTTCCATGTCAACGTCGAATTTGCACTGGTCAGGAGACTGATCTCTCGAATTTTTGTCTTGCTGACTGGAACGCAGATTCATCGAGTAGTTTATTCTCTGCCGTCGTTGCCCTCTGTTTTCTTTGTAAGGCATATTGAAGCAAGTGCTGTCAGATTCATGACAAAGCTGTTTAATATTCTTTTTGATAACGGAATTTATCCAACCGAGTGGGCTAAGGCAATAATTGTACCGATTTTCAAAAAAGGTGATGTCCACTCCACAGATAATTATCGTGGTGTATCTTTGCTTAGCTTGGTAAGCAAGTGTTACACTTTTGTGCTGAATAAACGACTGGTAAAATGGGCTGATGAAAATAAAAAGCTAGCAGAGTCGCAGGCTGGCTTCAGGCGTGGATATTCCACTGTTGATCATATTTTCACATTAAATGCTGCAGTTGAGAAATGTTTTGCCAAAAAAGGAAGTAAGCTATATGTATGTTTTGTTGATCTAAAAAAAGCGTTCGATTCTGTTCAGCGAGAACCACTATTTGATGTTTTATTACGTCATGGATTGAGAGGAAAATTCATGAATGCAGTTGTAGCAATATATAGTTCAGTTTTGTCATGCGTGCGTATAGAAGATAAACTAACTGACTTTTTCGATTGTCCAGTTATCCTAAGGCAAGGATGTGTATTAAGCCCGGAAATGTTTTCGCTATTTATAAACGAAATTGCATCAGCTGTGGAGGAAGGTGGTATGCACGGCATTCAGTTCTTGCCAGGCTTGGTTGAATTGTATTTATTGCTGTTTGCAGACGACATAGCACTTCTCTCTGACACCGCAATCGGCCTACAAAACCAAATTAATATTTTAAATAATGCATGTAAAAATCTAAGCTTGAATATAAAAATTGATAAAACAAAAGTCGTGGTTTTTCGTAAAGGTGGGTTCCTGGGGAAAAAGGAAAAATGGTATTTGGATCAAAAACTGCTAGAAGTAGTGAATGAATACAATTATTTGGGTTTTGTGTTCACAACAAAGATGAGTCTAAATAGAGGCGTGGGTGCGCTTGCGGTGAAGGGGAGACGTGCATGCATCAACTGTGTTAGATATGTCAACAAATTGAGCGATATTTCAAAACTTTGTTTCTTTAAAATTTTTGACACTCAAGTTCAACCTGTTGTACTCTATGCTGCAGAAATGTGGGGCCTTCATCGGCTTGATAATGTTGAAAAGGTTCACACCCTTGCTTGTAAAAGATTTTTGAATGTACCCTTAAGAGTTCCGAACAAATTTGTATACGGGGAAACGGGTCGATACCCATTGTATGTGTAGCCGTGCTGGCTACGAGTATTTCTGACCATACGATATGTAGGCCTAACTTTGTTCTCTGTTATATTTAAACTAACTGTATGAAATAACTTGATATACATTTTTCAGATCCTTTAAAGCACATAACCATTAGACGCAGCGTTAAATTCTCTATTAGAATATATAAACTTTATTTGTGATTTATGTAGCAATTTTGAATTAGAGCGCGATGTTTAGGATAGCGCGATGCATATCATGTTGATAAAGACACCGCGCGCACTGTTGTATGCTCGGCTGCTGCTGAAGCTGTTCTGGAATTTGGCCGGTCTTCCCGCTCGCCTACAAAACATGATAAGATTATAAATTGTAAATGATGCTAGTGTAGCAAAGATTCTCCACTGTAACACCTTAGTGTGATATTTTCCGATGTCTTAGTTCATTCTCTAATAGTAGATACTTAAATAAAATATTAGTTTTATAGGGACAATACACATTGAAAGGGAAACAGTGAAAAGCTGTCATAAAGGCTGTAAGTTGTTGTGTAGATGTTTTCTAGTTTAGTTCGCCATAGTCGGAACACAAAATAGTAACCATGCCATATTGTATATCATTGAAAAGAGGAGACGTTGTTCTTTCTTTGTCATTACTATTATTATTTATAATTGTATTAAATTAAAGAGTTATTATAAGTTTAGAGTCGTGACATTCTTAGGAGCAGCAGCCAATTCCCTCTTAAATTGCGTATTATTTTTATTTTGAAGCAGATAGGTCCGACATTGTTAGAACAGTAGAAAGGTTGTATTTTTGCGTTTCCGTCAATATATAATTTGTATAGTATTCGTTTGCGTTTCAAGCCTTATGCGTTAAAGTAAGTTTAGTTACTAACACAAACTTAGCCAGCGAGCCAAGATTTTGAGGTGGGTGGGGAATGCGTAAGGAGCACGGTCGCTACGGCTGACGGTCCGTAATAAAAGCAAAACACAAAACTCGGCTTGGGGAGAGCACCGGGCACCACGCAGTAGATAAGGGTCGTGCCACTCGCAATGCCTTTGCTCTTAGTAGCCTATGATGTCTTCTAAATAAAACATTTCAACGGTCATCACGGACTGGCGTTGGGGAAGAGAGAGAGAGCGAATGAATGAAATTGAGCCTTCACCATAGCCTCCATCCATCACATAACACCATCTTCTCTCCAGACACCACAACCACCAACACCACTACAAATTTTGGCGCTGCGAGCAGGATAGGAAAGATGACAACAACAAGGAAGACATCAACTAAGGGAGCTGAGAAGCAGATGCGAACCCGTGCAGTTGAAAACCAAGATCCAGAGACTGCCATCATCCAAGAAGGGGCCGGCAGAGGCGAAACTACAACGAATCGCCCATCCAGTCACGAGGGGACCCCAGAGGCGGCGCAAGCAGACAACTAGTGCGAGCCGCCGAGACCAGGACTAAACTCGCCGACCAAAGAGCCGCTGACCATCCCCTGGCCGTCGGAGGCTACATCTACACCAGAAACCGAGTGATGGGTCGGAACAAAATCCAGGACTTCTGGCGACCTGACTGCATCGCGTCACCGCCCGCCGGGATCCCCACCTGCACGTCTACACCATCCAGCCAGTAGCAGGTGGGCCAGAGCGGGTGGTGAACAGAAGAGATCTCCAACCCGTGGGTCAACACTTCGATCTGCTCATCCCACCTCCTGACCCACTCGAGACCAGGCCTTCCAGCGAGAGCGACGAAGGAGAGCCTGAGACCTGGATGTGGAGTTTTCCTGACTCTCTCCCTCCTACCATGGTCACCATCAACCACAACGGGCCAGCCTCTGCATGGGAGCCAGCGCCTTTGGTGCAGGCACCCCCAGCGCAGATGGCCGCCCCAGGAAGAACTCCGATTGATCTTCGGCGTTCTGCACGACTGGCACAACGGACAAACTAGTAAAGGTAGGCCACATTTGATTTAAATGTGTAGGCCAAGATACAGTTTTATTGTTTGCACATAGAGACGGAGACATTTAGATATATATTTAGGATTAGAAATGAAGATTTTATTGTGCCAGTGTATATATTTAGGTTTAGGAAGTGAAGTTTTCATTGTGACAGTATCAAGAACAGTATAAAATATCTAGGCTGTGCAGATATATTTGAGTAAAAGACATAGAAGAACCAAACGTTTTCACAAATTTTGTGCAAAGACAGAGAAGACATTTGACTTGTGTTTTAGATGTGCGAATTAATAAATTAGTGTTTGTTGTGTAACTTAGTAATGTCTTCGTTGTGCCACGTCGTTGCGATAGTATCAATAGCAGTTGGACAAATAGATTTTAAAGAGATATTTGAGGAAGAGATATATAAATGACTGAAGAAACTTTGGTGCCAACGACCGGGAACAGGGTAACCATTGGGACATGGTTCCATTTGAGCTGTGGGATCTGTAGCGGAAAGGGAGGCGACTGGTTGAGGCTTGGGAGAGAAATTGTCTTCCTTGAGTTTTCTTGGATAGACTGGCCTTGGGTGGCTACTGCTTTGCAGAATCCTTTGGGTATGCCATTGGATTAGCAGTACAAGGCGACACGACATATGTTCTCCCTGGCTGACCATTCGTCCGCTGCGTCTGGTGCCGAACGGGACCACATTGTCGGCAGGCATTCTATGCAGGTCGGTGGCAGCGACCTTGCATTTAGAATGCGTGGCACTAGTTGCCGGCAGCCTGGTACTCCCAACCACGCTCCACAGCCTTGCAAGGCAAATATTTTTATGTCCTTCTTTTGAGGGACTACATGAAAATATGACAGCTCGGGTGGAGCAATGTTCCCAACGGTTGGTGGCCGAGAGACGGGAGTTAAAGTCTCCGCTCGGCTACAAGTGGTGCAACTTTTAGTTTAGATGAGTTATGTCGATGTGTGTTATTATTGTTTTATTAGAATTATTTTTGCTTCGTTAAATTCTTTAATTAGTACAATAACCATGTTTTATTTGTAGCAAATAAATGACGTTTGTAATAAATATTTTGCATTAGGATTTTTTTCTGGTGCGTTTTTTTTTTGAACGTTTAATATAATAATATGTGTAATGTTTTGTTTTTGATTTTACTGCACTATGTATATATGCTTTGTTATGATATTCAATGTGATGTATATTAATGATGCTGTAGATAATTATGTCAACGTTCATGCCTTGTTTGAAAATGAAATGATAATGTTTTGATGTGTTTCATTTTTTTAATGCCCATTCTTTCTGTAATTCTGAATGTTGCTCTTACATGCCATTTTCTTTTAATCTCATTCTCGTTTCAATTCTCCTCATCTTAATTCATCCCTCTAGTCGATGTTTATTAGGATATTGCTGCACGGATATTTCATATGTAGGCTTATTATGAGAGTGAAAGTTTTAAACAAAATGTTTAATGTCACCTATGTGACTGATTATGAATAGTAAGCGTGTTGAATAGTGTGTTTAAATGACATGTGATATTGTTTGGCTATGTTGTACCATGGACTTTGTTGTATGATGTTGGTTCACTGTTAAATACATAACTAACTATCTAGCAAAGGCAATGCCGGGTCCGCGATATAACTGGTTTTCGTTTTGGTCGGATTCGTACTTAAATGTGCGTTTCAAAGAAATTGTTTCTCATTTCAGAATCGCTCTTTCTGTTGTTCGGTTCTTATGTACGACGCGATTAATGGTAAATCCATGTCCGTTTGTCTTAAGATACGATGGTTCTCTCAGCGCGGACGCTGAGTTTTGAAAGAGTCGGGGTGAAATGTAGCCGTGCTGGCTACGAGTATTTCTGACCATACGATATGTAGGCCTAACTTTGTTCTCTGTTATATTTAAACTAACTGTATGAAATAACTTGATATACATTTTTCAGATCCTTTAAAGCACATAACCATTAGACGCAGCGTTAAATTCTCTATTAGAATATATAAACTTTATTTGTGATTTATGTAGCAATTTTAAATTAGAGCGCAATGTTTAGGATAGCGCGATGCATATCATGTTGATAAAGACACCGCGCGCACTGTTGTATGCTCGGCTGCTGCTGAAGCTGTTCTGGAATTTGGCCGGTCTTCCCGCTCGCCTACAAAACATGATAAGATTATAAATTGTAAATGATGCTAGTGTAGCAAAGATTCTCCACTGTAACACCTTAGTGTGATATTTTCCGATGTCTTAGTTCATTCTCTAATATATATATATATAGTAGATACTTAAATAAAATATTAGTTTTATAGGGAAATACACATTGAAAGGGAAACAGTGAAAAGCTGTCAGAAGGCTATAAAGGTAACTGTAAGTTGTTGTGTTAGATGTTTTCTAGTTTAGTTTGCCATAGTCGGAACACAAAATAGTAACCATGCCATATTGTATATCATTGAAAAGAGGAGACGTTGTTCTTTCTTTGTCATTACTATTATTATTTATAATTGTATTAAATTAAAGAGTTATTATAAGTTTAGAGTCGTGACATTCTTAGGAGCAGCAGCCAATTCCCTCTTAAATTGCGTATTATTTTTATTTTGAAGCAGATAGGTCCGACATTGTTAGAACAGTAGAAAGGTTGTATTTTTGCGTTTCCGTCAATATATAATTTGTATAGTATTCGTTTGCGTTTCAAGCCTTATGCGTCAAAGTAAGTTTAGTTACTAACACAAACTTAGCCAGCGAGCCAAGATTTTGAGGCGGGTGGGGAATGCGTAAGGAGCACGGTCGCTACGGCTGACGGTCCGTAATAAAAGCAAAACACAAAACTCGGCTTGGGGAGAGCACCGGGCACCACGCAGTAGATAAGGGTCGTGCCACTCGCAATGCCTTTGCTCTTAGTATCATGTCTTCTGAATAAAACAGTTCAACGGTCATCACGGACTGGCGTTGGGGAAGAGAGAGAGAGCGAATGAATGAAATTCTTCACCATCACCCCCATAACACCATCTTCTCTCTCCAGACACCACACCACCAACACCACTACATATGTTAACAGTGCCGTCAGATGTATAAAGTACTGGTTGAAGCTCTTGACTTTTGATGTGTATAGACTTCCAAAACAAGCTTATCTAATGCTACGTAATTTGGATGACAGAGGGAAAAAATGCTGGGTAACTAAGGTAAAGGACACTTTATTTTCATTAGGCTTTGGTCATGTTTGGTTACAACAAAGTGTAGGGTGTACAAAAGCATTTGTTTCATTATTCAAACAGAGAATGAAAGATATCTATGTACAAGAATGGAATGGTTCTGTGACCTGTAAAGAAATATTTAGAGACTATAAATTATTTAAGGACATATTTGAAAGTGAAAGGTATTTTGACTACATAGATATTAAATGTTTTCGTGATTGTCTGGTTAAGTTAAGGCTTGGTGTCCTACCCATTGGTGCATCTGTTTTTCGAAAAACGTTTGGCAATCACTTGAACAATAATAAGTGTAAACTTTGCAGAATAGAAGAAAACGAAGATCATATTTTATTTGTGTGTCCATTATACACCAATTTAAGACAGAAATATCTGAATGTAAGGCATCAGTCGTACACTAACTTCATACGTAATGGATCTGTGTCAGACACTCGCAAACTTTGTGTTTTTTTATTCAATGCAATGAAGATCAGACAGGGGGTTGTGGAATGCCTTGAAAATATTGTTTAATGTGTAGAACGAGTCTGCTTTATATTCAATGCTTCTAAAATGAATATTTACATTACGCTATTAATACGTTGTGGTACAATTGTTTATAATGTTTACGGACCCAAACTAGGGGCCGGTGGCCTATAGTCATTAAACTTTGTTCTTGTTCTTGTTCTTGTTCCCCTCTCTCAGCCTCCCTCAGACTCTCTCCCATCTCTCAGCCTTTCTCCCCTCTATCAGCCTCTCTCATCTCTCTCAGCCTCTCTCCCCTTTCTCATCCCCTGTATCCAACCTCAGCCTCTATCAGGTCCTCTCACCTTCTCAGCCTCTCCCAGCCTCTCTCTCCTCTATCAGCCTCTTTGCCCTCTATCAGCCTCTCTCCCGTCTCTCAGTCTCTCTCAGGCTCTCTCCCCTCTCTCGACCTCTTTCAGCCTCTCTCCCCTCTCTCTCAGCCTCTCTCTCCCTCTCAGCCTCCCTCTCTCCCCTCTCTCAGCCTCTCTCAAACTCTCTCCCCTCTTTCAGCCTCCTCTCTCAGCCTCTCTCCCTCTCTCAGCTCAGCCTCTCTCCCCTCTCTTAGCATCTCTTTCTTCTCTCAGCCTCTCTCCCCTCTCTCAGCCTCTCTTCTGCCTCTCTCAGCCTCTCTCAGCCTCTCTTCCCTCTCTCAGCCTCTCTTGCCCTCTCAGCCTCTCTCTCCCCTCTCTCAGCCTCTCTCCCCTATCTCAGCCTCTATCAGGATCTCTCAACTCTCTCAGCCTATCTCAGCCTCTCTCCCTTCTATCAGCCTCTCAGACTCTCATACCATCTCTCAGCCTCTCTCCCCTCTATCAGCCTCTCTGCCTCTCTCAGCCTCTCTCAGCCTCTCTTCCCTCTCTCAGCCTCTCTCCTCTCTCAGCCTCTCTTCCCTCTCTCAGCCTCTCTCCCTCTCTCAGCCTCTCTTCCCTCTCTCAGCTCTCTCAGCCTCTCTCAGCCTCTCTCCCTCTCTCAGCCTCTCTCCCCTCTCTCAGCCTCTCTCAGCCTCTCTCCCCTCTCTCAGCCTCCCTCAGCCTCTCTCCCTCTCTCAGCCTCTCTCTCTCCCCTCTCTCAGCCTCTCTCTCTCCCCTCTCTCAGCCTCTCTCTCTCCCCTCTCTCCCCTCTCTCAGCCTCTCTCTCTCCCCTCTCTCAGCCTCTCTCAGCCTCTCTCTCTCCCCTCTCTCAGCCTCTCTCAGCCTCTCTCCCTCTCTCAGCCTCTCTCAGCCTCTCTCCCCTCTCTCAGCCTCTCTTCCCTCTCTCAGCCTCTCAGCCTCTCTCCCCTCTCTCAGCCTCTCTCAGCCTCTCTCCCTCTATCAGCCTCTCTCAGCCTCTCCTCTCTTTCTCTCTCTCTCCTCTCTCCCTCCCTCTCTCCCTCTCCTCTTCTCTCAGCCTCTCTCCCTCTCTCAGCCTCTCTCAGCCTCTCTCCCTCTCTCAGCCTCTCTCAGCCTCTCTCAGCCTCTCTCCCCTCTCAGTCTCTCTCAGCCTCTCTCAGCCTCTCTCAGCCTCTCTCCCCTCTCTCAGCCTCTCTCAGCCTCTCTCCCTCTCTCAGCCTCTCTCCCCTCTCTCAGCCTCTCTCAGCCTCTCTCCCCTCTCTCCCTCTCTCAGCCTCTCTCCCCTCTCTCAGCCTCTCTCAGCCTCTCTTCTCTCAGCCTCTCTCAGCCTCTCTCCCCTCTCTCCCCTCTCAGCCTCTCTCCCCTCTCTCAGCCTCTCTCTCCCCTCTCTCAGCCTCTCTCAGCCTCTCTCAGCCTCTCTCCCCTCTCTCAGCCTCTCTCTCCCCTCTCTCAGCCTCTCTCCCCTCTCTCAGCCTCTCTCAGCCTCTCTCCCCTCTCTCAGCCTCTCTCAGCCTCTCTCAGCCTCTCTCCCCTCTCTCAGCCTCTCTCCCCTCTCTCAGCCTCTCTCTCTCTCTCTCTTCCCTCTCTCAGCCTCTCTCAGCCTCTCTCCCTCTCTCAGCCTCTCTCCCTCTCTCAGCCTCTCTCCCCTCTCTCAGCCTCTCTCAGCCTCTCTCAGCCTCTCTTCCCTCTCTCAGCCTCTCTCAGCCTCTCTTCCTCTCTCAGCCTCTCTCCCTCTCTCAGCCTCTCTCCCTCTCTCAGCCTCTCTCACCCTCTCTCTCTCCCCTCTCTCAGCCTCTCTCAGCCTCTCTCAGCCTCTCTCAGCCTCTCTCAGCCTCTCTCTCTCTCAGCCTCTCTTCCCTCTCTCAGCCTCTCTCCCCTCTCTCAGCCTCTCTCTCAGCCTCTCTCCCTCTCTCAGCCTCTCTCAGCCTCTCTCAGCCTCTCTCCCTCTCTCAGCCTCTCTCCCTCTCTCTCAGCCTCTCTCAGCCTCTCTCCCCTCTCTCCCTCTCTCAGCCTCTCTCAGCCTCTCTCCCTCTCTCAGCCTCTCTCCCTCTCTCAGCCTCTCTCCCCTCTCAGCCTCTCTCAGCCTCTCTCTCCCTCTCTCAGCCTCTCTCCCTCTCTCAGCCTCTCTCCCCTCTCAGCCTCTTCCCTCTCTCAGCCTCTCTCAGCCTCTCTCAGCCTCTCTCAGCCTCTCTCAGCCTCTCTCCCCTCTCTCAGCCTCTCTCCTCTCTCCTCTCTCCCCCTCTCTCAGCCTCTCTCAGCCTCTCTTCCCTCTCTCAGCCTCTCTCAGCCTCTCTCAGCCTCTCTCCCTCTCTCAGCCTCTCTCAGCCTCTCTCAGCCTCTCTCAGCCTCTCTCTCCCTCTCTCAGCCTCTCTCCCTCTCTCAGCCTCTCTCAGCCTCTCTCCCCTCTCTCAGCCTCTCTCAGCCTCTCTCCCTCTCTCAGCCTCTTCAGCCTCTCTCAGCCTCTCTCCCTCTCTCTCAGCCTCTCTCAGCCTCTCTTCCCTCTCTCAGCCTCTCTCCCTCTCTCAGCCTCTCTCCCTCTCTCAGCCTCTCTCCCCTCTCTCCCCTCTCTCAGTTTCTCCCCTCTCTCAGCCTCTCTCCATCTCTCAGCCTCTCTCCCCTCTCTCAGCCTCTCTCAGCCTCTCTCAGCCTCTCTCTCCTCTCTCAGCCTCTCTTCCTCTCTCAGCCTCTCCTCTCTCAGCCTCTCTCAGCCTCTCTCAGCCTCTCTCCCCTCTCTCAGCCTCTCTCAGCCTCTCTCAGCCTCTCTTCCCTCTCTCAGCCTCTCTCAGCCTCTCTCAGCCTTTCTCCCCCTCTCTCAGCCTCTCTCAGCCTCTCTCAGCCTCTCTCAGCCTCTCTCCCCTCTCTCAGCCTCTCTCCCTCTCTCAGCCTCTCTCCCTCTCTCAGCCTCTCTCAGCCTCTCTCCCCTCTCTCAGCCTCTCTCCCCTCTCTCCCTCTCTCAGCCTCTCTCAGCCTCTCTCCCTCTCTCAGCCTCTCTCAGCCTCTCTCTCCCCTCTCTCAGCCTCTCTCAGCCTCTCTCAGCCTCTCTTCCTCTCTCTCCCTCTCTCTCTCCTCTCTCAGCCTCTCTCCCCTCTCTCAGCCTCTCTCGCCTCTCTCAGCCTCTCTCTCCCTCTCTCCCTCTCTCAGCCTCTCTCAGCCTCTCTCAGCCTCTCTCAGCCTCTCTCAGCCTCTCTCCCTCCCTCAGCCTCTCTCACCCTCTCTCAGCCTCTCTCCCCTCTCTCAGCCTCTCTCAGCCTCTCTTCCTCTCTCAGCCTCTCTCCCTCTCTCAGCCTCTCTCAGCCTCTCTCAGCCTCTCTCCCCTCTCTCTCAGCCTCTCTCCCTCTCTCAGCCTCTCTCAGCCTCTCTCCCTCTCTCAGCCTCTCTCAGCCTCTCTCTCCCTCTCTCAGCCTCTCTCCCCTCTCTCAGCCTCTCTCCCTCTCTCAGCCTCTCTCAGCCTCTCTCCCTCTCTCTCAGCCTCTCTCAGCCTCTCTCAGCCTCTCTCCCCTCTCTCAGCCTCTCTCTCTCAGCCTCTCTCAGCCTCTCTCAGCCTCTCTTCCCTCTCTCAGCCTCTCTCCCCTCTCTCAGCCTCTCTCAGCCTCTCTCTCAGCTCTCTCTCCCATCTCTCAGCCTCTCTCAGCCTCTCTCCCTCTCTCAGCCTCTCTCCCCTCTCTCCCCTCTCTCAGCCTCTCTCCCCTCTCTCAGCCTCTCTCCCCTCTCTCAGCCTCTCTCAGCCTCTCTCAGCCTCTCTCAGCCTCTCTCAGCCTCTCTCCCCTCTCTCAGCCTCTCTCCCTCTCTCAGCCTCTCTCCTCTCTCAGCCTCTCTCAGCCTCTCTCTCTCTCCCCTCTCTCAGCCTCTCTCCCCTCTCTCAGCCTCTCTCCTTTCTCTCTCCTCTCTCAGCCTCTCTCCCTCTCTCAGCCTCTCTCAGCCTCTCTCAGCCTCTCTCCCTCTCTCAGCCTCTCTCAGCCTCTCTCAGCCTCTCTCAGCCTCTCTCTCAGCCTCTCTCAGCCTCTCTCAGCCTCTCTCAGCCTCTCTCAGCCTCTCTCCCCTCTCTCAGCCTCTCTCCCTCTCTCAGCCTCTCTCAGCCTCTCTCAGCCTCTCTCAGCCTCTCTCAGCCTCTCTCAGCCTCTCTCAGCCTCTCTCCCCTCTCTCAGCCTCTCTCCCTTCTCTCAGCCTCTCTCACCTCTCTCAGCCTCTCCCCTCTCTCAGCCTCTCTCAGCCTCTCTCCCCTCTCTCAGCCTCTCTCCCCTCTCTCAGCCTCTCTCAGCCTCTCTCAGCCTCTCTCAGCCTCTCTCAGCCTCTCTCAGCCTCTCCCTCTCTCCCTCTCTCAGCCTCTCTTCCCTCTCTCAGCCTCTCTCAGCCTCTCTCAGCCTCCCTCAGCCTCTCTCCCCTCTCTCTCCCCTCTCTCAGCCTCTCTTCCTCTCTCAGCCTCTCTCCCTCTCTCAGCCTCTCTCCCCTCTCTCAGCCTCTCTCAGCCTCTCTCCCCTCTCTCAGCCTCTCTCAGCCTCTCTCCCCTCTCTCAGCCTCTCTCCCTCTCTCAGCCTCTCTCAGCCTCTCTCCCCTCTCTCAGCCTCTCTCCCTCTCTCAGCCTCTCTCAGCCTCTCTCCCCTCTCTCAGCCTCTCTCAGCCTCTCTCCCTCTCTCAGCCTCTCTCCCTCTCTTCCCTCTCTCAGCCTCTCTCAGCCTCTCTCTCTCAGCCTCTCTCCCCTCTCTCAGCCTCTCTCCCTCTCTCAGCCTCTCTCCCTCTCTCAGCCTCTCTCTCTCAGCCTCTCTCAGCCTCTCTCTCAGCCTCTCTCCCTCTCTCAGCCTCTCTCAGCCTCTCTCTCTCAGCCTCTCTCCCTCTTTCAGCCTCTCTCCCCTCTCTCAGCCTCTCTCCCCTCTCTCAGCCTCTCTCCCTCTCTCAGCCTCTCTCAGCCTCTCTCCCTCTCTCAGCCTCTCTCCCTCTCTCCCCTCTCTCAGCCTCTCTCCCCTCTCTCAGCCTCTCTCCCTCTCTCAGCTCTCTCAGCCTCTCTCAGCCTCTCTCAGCCTCTCTCAGCCTCTCTTCCCTCTCTCAGCCTCTCAGCCTCTCTCTCCTCCTCTCTCTCTCTCTCTTCTCTCTCTCCTCTCTCCCCTCTCTCAGCCTCTCTCCCCTCTCTCCCTCTCTCAGCCTCTCTCAGCCTCTCTCAGCCTCTCTCCCCTCTCTCCCCTCTCTCAGCCTCTCTCTTCCCTCTCTCAGCCTCTCTCAGCCTCTCTCAGCCTCTCTCCCCTCTCTCAGCCTCTCTCCCTCTCTCACTCTCCCTCTCAGCCTCTCTCCCTCTCTCAGCCTCTCTTCCTCTCTCAGCCTCTCTCCCCTCTCTCAGCCTCTCTCAGCCTCTCTCCCTCTCTCAGCCTCTCTCAGCCTCTCTCAGCCTCTCTCAGCCTCTCTCCCCTCTCTCAGCCTCTCTCTCAGCCTCTCTCCCTCTCTCAGCCTCTCTCCCTCTCTCAGCCTCTCTCCCCTCTCTCAGCCTCTCTCAGCCTCTCTCCCTCTCTCAGCCTCTCAGCCTCTCTCCCTCTCTCAGCCTCTCTCAGCCTCTCTCCCCTCTCTCAGCCTCTCTCCCCTCTCTCTCTCTCCCTCTCTCAGCCTCTCTCAGCCTCTCTCCCTCTCTCAGCCTCTCTCCCTCTCTCAGCCTCTCTCCCTCTCTCAGCCTCTCTCCCTCTCAGCCTCTCCCCTCTCTCAGCCTCTCTCCCGCTCTCTCAGCCTCTCTCCCTCTCTCCTCTCTCAGCCTCTCTCAGCCTCTCTCAGCCTCTCTCCCTCTCTCAGCCTCTCTCCCTCTCTCAGCCTCTCTCAGCCTCTCTCCCTCTCTCAGCCTCTCTCCCCTCTCTCAGCCTCTCTCCCCCTCTCTCAGCCTCTCTCCCTCTCTCAGCCTCTCTCCCTCTCTCAGCCTCTCTCAGCTCTCTCAGCTCTCTCTCAGCCTCTCTCCCCCTCTCTCAGCCTCTCTCCCCTCTCTCAGCCTCTCTCTCAGCCTCTCTCCCCTCTCAGCCTCTCTCCCTCTCTCAGCCTCTCTCCCCTCTCTCATCCCCTCTCAGCCTCTCTCTCATCTCTCCCTCTCTCAGCCTCTCTCAGCCTCTCTCAGCCCTCTCTCTCAGCCTCTCTCCCTCTCTCAGCCTCTCTCCCTCTCTCAGCCTCTCTCAGCCTCTCTCAGCCTCTCTCAGCCTCTCTCCCCTCTCTCAGCCTCTCTCCCTCTCTCAGCTCTCTCAGCCTCTCTCCCCTCTCTCAGCCTCTCTCAGCCTCTCTCCCCTCTCTCAGCCTCTCTCCCCTCTCTCAGCCTCTCTCAGCCTCTCTCTCAGCCTCTCTCAGCCTCTCTCAGCCTCTCTCCCCTCTCTCAGCCTCTCTCAGCCTCTCAGCCTCTCTCAGCCTCTCTCCCTCTCTCAGCCTCTCTCAGCCTCTCTCCCTCTCTCAGCCTCTCTCCCCTCTCTCTCTCTCAGCCTCTCTCCCTCTCTCAGCCTCTCTCAGCCTCTCTCTCCCTCTCTCAGCCTCTCAGCCTCTCTCCCCCTCTCTCAGCCTCTCTCCCCTCTCTCAGCCTCTCTCAGCCTCTCTCCTCTCTCACCTCTCTCAGCCTCTCTCAGCCTCTCTCTCTCTCCTCTCTCAGCCTCTCTCCCCTCTCTCAGCCTCTCTCCCCTCTCTCACCCCTCTCCGCCTCTCTCAGCCTCTCTCCCCTCTCTCAGCCTCTCTCAGCCTCTCTCCCTCTCTCAGCCTCTCTCCCCTCTCTCAGCCTCTCTCAGCCTCTCTCCCTCTCTCAGCCTCTCTCTCCCTCTCTCAGCCTCTCTCCCTCTCTCAGCCTCTCATCCTCTCTCTCCCTCTCTCAGCTCTCTCCCTCTCTCAGCCTCTCTCAGCCTCTCTCCTCTCTCAGCCTCTCTCCCTCTCTCAGCCTCTCTCAGCCTCTCTCAGCCTCTCTCAGCCTCTCTCAGCCTCTCTCAGCCCTCTCTCAGCCTCTCTCCCCTCTCTCAGCCTCTCTCAGCCTCTCTCCCCTCTCTCAGCTCTCTCCCTCTCTCAGCCTGTCTCCCTCTCTCAGCATC